>JAJTUV010001213.1:1080000-1297635 GCA_021653895.1 Mastomys natalensis | reverse complement strand
ATGAGTTTATATGTGTGTTGGTCCTGCTCTTTAGAGGACCTTGTTTCCCTGATGTCCTTTATCCCCTCTTCTGCCTACTCTTTGGTTGGATTCCCGGAATGGCGAGGGGTTAGATTTGATGAAGGCATCTGATTTCTCACTGGAAACTCACCAATTTTAACTTTCTTTATAAAATATATTCTTCTCTCACACATTATATAGCTGACTTCAGTCTCCTTTCTATCCATTCCTCCAAGTCCATCTCCACCTCTCCTACGTTTCCCTTCAGAACAAAACAGACCTCCCCCAGATATCAACTCATAACTTGTTACAGTACTACGAAACACAAACCCTCATATCAAAGCTGGGCAAGGCCACTGAATAGGAGCAAAAGAATCTTAAAACAGGCAAAAGAGCCAGAGACACCCCCAGTCTCACTCTTAAAAATCCCACAAGAAGAACAAGCTACACAGCCATAACATAAATGCAAAGGATCTTTCATAGACCATGCAGGCTATGTGATTGTCACATCAGTCTCTGTGATTCCCTATGACCCCTACTTAGTTGATTCTGTGAGCCATGTTCTCCTGCTCTCTTGGCTTTTCTACATTCTGCACTATTTTCTTTTCATCTCTCATGGGATTCCTCAAGTTCTGCAAAATGTTTGGCTGTGGATCTCTTGGATTTGTTCATCTTCTCCCAACAGTTGATGTATGATGCCTTTCTAATGACAACTGGGCTAGCCACTGATCTATGAGTATAGCAGAATATCATTAGGAATCTTTTCAGTGACTTCTTTTCTTTACCAGTCATATTTTGTTCTATCCTAGGTCTCTGGCCTATCCAGGCTCTGGTTACTGACTATTCAAACAGTGTTGGACTCCATGTGGGCCTCAAGTTAGCCATTTCCAAAAGTTCTGTTCATTACCCAGCACATCTTACAGACTAGATGAATCATAAGTCGAAGGTTTTGTGGCTAAGTTGGTATCCCAGTCCCACAACTGGATACCTTTCCTGGCTATAGAAGATGGTCAGTTTAGGTTCCATATTTTCCATTATTTGAGACCTTGCTTGTGGGACTGCATAAGGGTATCTTGGTTCTTGGCTTGGCATGGGCCTGGAACCCTGAGACTCCAAGGAAGAAATGGCAGGTGTTTGGCCACATCCCCAGAACCCAGGGTCCTGACTCACAGTCTAGTCTCCATGGACCTACACTGTTCAGTCATGTAGGCCATGACAGCCTCTCCCAAAGTGCACTGGTAGAAGGTGTAGGCCTCAGGCCCTAGAGAGATTTACATACTAATGAAAGCCAGAGGGCAGAGCCAATTAAGCATTCTTCCCCAGACCCTTCCCACTTCTCCTCACTATTTAACTCAGGTCTGCCCTGACTTTCAAGGGGGTACATCCAAATCCATCTACTATCCACCATGAAAATAAACCCGTTTTTTTAACTATGAACATTCTCATGTCTTTGGGGCCAGTCACTGCCAAAGCCTCCAGCCTCTGGAACCTTAGACTTTCTCAAGTATGTGGGACCCACCAGTCGGGGAAAGCCCCCGGGACTCTGCCACGGCCACTTTCCCACAGTTACTAGGACCACCCACATAGATTCTAAGGAGTTTCTACTATGTTAGATTTCTCTATCATCCCCCAAATGTCCCCCAATTCTAGTTGTCTCTCCCCACACTTCCTCCCTTTACCCCACCCCATCCTGCCCGATAATGCCTGTTCCCATCTAATTAAAATGGTTTTAGTATAATCCTACCTGCTAGTATTTAACAGAGAGAGAGAGAAGAAAGAAAAAGAAAGAAAGAAAGAAAGAAAGAAAGAAAGAAAGAAAGAAAGAAAGAAAGAAAGATAGAAAGAAAGAAGAAAGAGGAGAAGTTCATCAATGCAAATTAAATGCCAGATCCTTTGGCAATCAATCTCCTTGAACTCTCACCTCTGCTTTAATGAATCACTCAGTCACTTTCTGTCTCTATGAATTTTGTCATTCTAAATATTTGAATTATATGGAATATTATAATAAATAGCACAGCATATTCACTGAACTATTGATTATATTCAGTTGACTCCAGATTGAGGCCATTATGAATAATGGAATGAAAATCTCTGTCTTATGGTTTTCATTCACACTATGTTCTGAGTGTAAAGTTAGAAGCTTAGATAACGGAATCTAGTGAGCACTTTTATAAAGTCTCATACAGTATTCAAGTACTGCCAGGAGTGTGTTATAACTCCAGCTGTGCTGTAAATGAGCCAACATTGAGGCTTTTCAATGCTATAAATATTATTCATTGCAGAAGTGTACACTATAATCCCATTGTGCCTTTAATATAGTTTTGAAAAATTGCTAATATAAAACATCAACAATTTACATATTGCCTAACTTTTAATCTTAACATGAAATATCTACTCAATTTTGTTTTAATTGGGTTGTATCTATATTGATTTATAAAAGTTATTTATATACATTGAAAGAAAAATGTGTACCATTTATGTTTTATTTGAGGGAAATCTTGCATTTTTAATGTTAATTATATTCTTGAAAGTCATTTTAATTTTGATTAAGAAATGATATGATTTTATTATGTATTACTTCTTTTGTATCCTATCAAATCTTTGCTTATACCAAGGATAGAGGTTATTTTTCTTCAAACTTTGATGTTTTATTTTGTATTTAAGTTGATTAAGGTGATGATTCTAGTTTTCTCTTTGGTATGAGGGTGGAGGTATGGTTCATATTCAAATAGCTCATGCAACCATTTCAGTACCATGTGATGACAAAGAATTTCCTCCCATGTTTAATTCTCATAAAACTGTTGTTGAAATACAACATATGTACATAAGAGGTCCCAAATATCATAGAGCCATCTACTAGCTTCCTCCATCTCCCATTGTCTTAGATTCTACAGGTTTATAATAATACTCACTTGTAACAGTGAAATATTTCTAATTGTTCTGTTTTTCAAAATCATATTTTATTATTTGTATTAGATTATAAGTGAAACACAGGTTACAGGATTTTTCTTTTATTGTTAGTTTTTCTGTTTGTTTTTGTAAGTTTCCTTTTGTCATTTTAATTAGCCATTTGAAAAATTTAAACACTATATTTCAATCATATTATATCTCCTCCTATTCCTCCCAGATCTCTTTGTTATCTACTCTTCTAATTCTATGGTTTTATCTTTCATTTAGCCCATTGTCTTAGTTACAATTTTATTGCTGTATAGAGGCCCATTGACTGAAGAGCAACACTAAACGGAGCTGGCTTACAGTATCAGAGTTCAGTTTGTTACCATCAATCATAGTGGAAAGCTTGGCAGCATCCAGTCAGACATGGTGCTAGAGGAGCTGAGACCTCTACATCTTTATCTAAAGGAAACAAAGAGGAGACTATGTTCTGCAGGCAGCCAGATGGAGGATCTCTTCTACACTGGTATGAGCCTGAGCATGAAACCAGAAAACCATCTACACCATGACAAATTTCCTACAACAATGCCATACCTCCTAATAGTGCCACTCCCCATGCGCCAAGCATTCAAATACATGGGTCTATGGGGGCCAAACTTATTCAGACCTCCACACCTATCAAGTACAGTTGGTGCTTCTCCCAAGTTCTTAGATATAGGACCTTCCACATGATCAATCCCCCAGGGGATGCACATAAAAAAAAAGAAAGAAAGAAAGAAAGAAAGCTGGCTTTCCCTCTTCTAGTAGCATGTATTTCCAATACCTCCTTAGCTAAAGGAGCTTTCATGCATACTTTGTCTCTTCCATACTGAGAATTTTTCCATTTTGTCATATGTACAATTGTCTAGAAAACAGTTTGATTTTAGTCATAAACTACCTCTGGTCCTCATAATATTTCCATCATCTCTCCTGCAATAAGCCCTAAACATTAGGATGAAAAAATGTGATATAGATGTCTCTTTTAGGGTTGAGTGTCCCCAAGTTTCTGTACCTTGGCCAATTATGGCTTTCTGTGTAAACTGATTTCTACTGCTAAAAGAAGCTTCTATGATGAGGGTTGACAGATGAACTAATCTAAATTTATCTAACTCTAAATAATATCTCATTAGGCTTTAGTTTAATACTATATTTATTTCGTATACTAGATTCTTCCCTAGGGCCTATGACCTGTCTAGCCACAGGTTCTTAGCCCATGTGTCAGTGGAAGACATGGATTTCAATTTTGATAAAAATTAAATCTAATCAGAAAGCGTTTGACTACTCCTATGACATTTGCACATTTGTACAATACCATTGGGCTATAATTTGCCAGGCTTGTCAATGTTGAATCTGGAAGAGATCATAGTTAGATATGGATGATGATTATTGTTCTTTTCCATAGCAGCTTCCAGCACTATGAATGCTACTTAGTAGAGAGGAGGACTCCAGATGAATATCAACTTGATTTCTCTGTATTCTGTGATTCATGCAAGTGGTGTCTTCAGCAATAAAGACTGACCATTGAGTACGGGAGAATCAACAGTACTGACAATATCCACTATTTTGGGGGAATTGGTAACATATTGTATGTCATTGGCCAACAATTTTAAAAGAGATGACTTATTCTTGGCACTTGGGTTTTTATTTATTAGCCTATGTGTGTGTGTGTCTGTGTGTGTGTATGTATGGATGTGTAAACTTTTACAATAATAGGTTGTCATGTGACATTTTCAATGTTTTTAGTGGTATTTGTCTTTCCTCATATTACTCCGTTTACCCCAACCTCCCATCTCCCACTCCAATTTAATTCTTCCTTTTCCATTATTTTCCTTTAACCTTTTATACAAGTATGTTCTATTTTCCTTCCTTTAAATACCATTTTCCATGATAGCTTCTAATTCCCTGATCTCTAAGGGTATTCCAAATGAAACACATATTTGAAAGTTCAAAGCCAACATCAACAAAAGAGAAAAAAAATATGTAATATTTTTCCTTCTGGGTTTAAAGTACCTTGCTCAAAATGGGTGTTTCCAATTCTATCTTTTTATGTATGGATTTTATAATTTCATTTTTCACAATAACAGTAATATACCATTTGTTGAATACACCACATTTTATTACCATCTTCAGTTGATAGACATCTAGGTTGTTTCCATATTCTGGCTATTGTGAACAATAAGTAATGCATATGTATGAATAGGTATATTGTATGTGAAGTGTGAACTAAACTTGTGTATACCTTCAAGAGTGGTATAGCTAGAATATGTGATAAATCTATTTTCATCTTTTAAGGAGCCTCTACACTGATTTTGAACATGACTCTACAATTTTTGCATTCTCATCAGGGATGAATCATTTTTCCCTTTTCCCATACCAACACCAATATTCACTATTTTAGGGGAATTGGTAACATATTGTAATAAATGAAGTAATCCTTCATTTGTTCTCTCTCTCTCTCTTTCTCTCTGTCTCTCTGTCTTTCTCTCTCTCTCTCTCTCTCTCTCTCTCTCTCTTCTCTCTCTCTCTCTGTGTGTGTGTGTGTTTTGTGTGTGTGTGTGTGTGTGTGTGTGTGTGTGTAAGGAATCATCATGCATGATTATTTATAGAGTAGATTTATGATCTGCCAGCTGGAACCTGGAAGCCCAAGACAGCAGGTGATACAGATCCATTCCAAGCCCTAATGTCTGAGACCCAGGAGTGACAATTATGTAAACCAAGACCTGGGGCAAGAGAACAGGGTGCCAGCTCTTGCATCCAAATAGTGAATAGGTCTCCCTTCCTTTGTCTGTGCTTTTTTTCTGTCCTTCAATAGACTGAGTGGTGCCCACTTATGGAAGCCGGGACTCCACTTAGTTCAATGTAGTGATTCAATTGCTTATCTCATTCAGGAACACCTCCACAGATATACACCAGAATAATTCTTAACTAAATCTCTAGGCATCCCACATTTCAGTAAAGTTGACACATAGAATTAACTATCCCCTTTAGTTCATACATTTTACCACAAAGAGCTTACACATAACTTCATAAAATAACTGCATTTGTCTGATAAGAAGCTATTGACTAGGGAAAAAATATGTGTAGATCTCATACCAAGAAAATATTGAATCCTGAAAACCAATGACCTCTCAGCTTTGTAGAGCACAGAGCAGAAACATTTCTCTGTAAATATTTGTAGTAATGGTTACAAGATTGTGTATTTAAAACCTCATACAGTTAGGTACAGAAACAAGGCATATTATAATAATTAAATGTAGATTTTAAATTAAAAAATAGACAAATAACTACTGTTCCTTTGTTAACCATTAAGATTATTTTTCTTGTTTTAATTTTTAAAAATATCTTTGATCTGTTCTGTGTAAATCATGTATAGAGAACATCTTGATCAAACCCCAACTTTCCCTTTCAATTCCTTCTGGATAGCCCCAAAACATCCTGTTACCACATTTATGTACTTCTTAAGCAAAAACTACATATTTTCAAGTTCTATATTCCTAAATTTCTAAATTTATTTGTTCCCACCTTTGTGGTTCATCATGAGCTGATCAATGTATCTCTATTGATGGAAAATGCTCTAGGTTTCTGTTTTGCAATCACTTAGATTGCATTTGATTTATTTGGGTATAGTTTTGTTGGTAATAGTTATTTTCTTCCAATTGAAATATTTCTTCCTGAAGTACAGACACAGACTCATGAGATGCAGGAAGTTAGGAAAAGTTAAACTACTCCCCAGGGTTCTCCTGACAGTTATATGAACAATAAATAATTGCTAGGGAGAAAATTCCTTGGAGGAGCTTTTGCTGAGTTGTAGGGGTCTTGAGTGATATCATCCCCATGAGTCATCAACCATGCTAGGGTGACATCTGCCTGTGGTATGACATACACACTTCATCCATCCTCCTGTAAGTAAGTCCTCACCAATAAATACAGTCATTCATTCATTAAACAAGGCATGGTTGTAACCATTGGCTTGTTGTTAGTACCCTCTGTGGGATGAATAGACATTTGTTCCTGTCTCTGTAGGGAAAGTTGAGTAACATTAGTCAGCAAAACTTTTCCTTTGCTATATTAAAGCCATAAGCTTACTATCTTCTAACTTCTATGATTCTACTGAAAACCTACCATTGGCATCAAAGGGATACATTTTGAGTGTAATTGGTCTTATGTCTATAACTGTTTTCATCTTATAGGATGTATTTATCTATTTCCCCATGTTTCTTAACTAACTAAATAAACAACTAAATCAATAAAATAAGTTTATTAAATGCTCTTCTCTCTTCAACAGTATATTGAATGCCCTTCTCTCTTCCATGACATGTACTTCTAAATACCCTCCACTGTACAGCTTAATTTTCTTGTTTCTATACCAATACTTAGCTATCTCAACCCTGAGCTAAAGTCCAGGACATAGTTGGAAGCTTTGCATTCAGTCCTAACCCAATTCCAAGTGCCACAGCCGCCAGTACAGATATCAAAAGCTTCACCTGCTTATCTTCCCCAGAGCAGAGCCTTTCTGGTAGATGGCCCTGATCTGCAGCCAACGCCTGACTCTGCAAATATTCCCCAAAGAAACTAGATTAGGGAGGGTACATACACAGGTACTCTGCTATGTATAACTGGAAAGGGTTCATTTTGTTTGTTTTGCTTTGCTTTGCATTGTTTTGTTTTGATCTATTGTCTTCTCAAATGATGTATTTTTGAAATAATCACTTACCCCTAGTGTACACAGCTGAAATGAAGCCATACCCCTTGTTCTATAGGCTAGACCTTTTAAACAGGCATTTGCTAAAATGTGCTAACATATGTAAACAGGAATCATGCTCAGCTCTAAGAAACCTAAAGACCATTGACCATTACCAGAAAGGAAATCGTGAAATGGGTGATATTTGAATATCTTAGATTTCATGGGAGAATGAAATCCCAGCTTTGAGAATGCAGGCACACAGGCAGCTGACTCACTTCTACTTATATTAATAAAACCTCTTTTAATTTTTATTCCTAACATTATATTTCTACTCAACCACACCACACCACACCCAACTATATATACACAGAAACACCCAAGTCAAGATGATCGTTCCTTACTGCTAGGACAGACAATAAAACTAAATGTGTGAGAGAGTATTTGGAAAAGGTTTTATATGGTGAAAGGCCTAGTATTGATCCTGAGCATCTCAGACTCACAGACATAATCTCATATTTAAGACTTAAAACTACACCAACTATTAAAATTATGAGCAAGGAGTTCTGAGCATGAAATTACACACAGAAAAAGATAGTAAAACAGACAAAGATAGTAAAGGGACAGGAACACTCAACCAGGGACAGTGCATGTTAGACACATTAGCTTCCCATATTCCTTATAATCCCTCTCAGTGGCTAACTGCAGGACAGATTTGACTGTAGCTTCTCTCTGCTTTTTGGTTAATATTCAATAAAGAACTTCTATAAATTCCAGTGCAACAGTGTTTACATCTCTGCATGTTACTCTACTTGCTCTGTACCAAGATGATTACCTACTAGTAGTTTCTCTATAGTAATTTCAAGCAGAAAAAAAATGTACTGTTGACATTTAAGTGTGTTTCTCATAAATATTTTATGGACAGAGCCATATATCTAATAATGATGTATCACAGAGCCTATCTCTTAAATGACACTTATTAGCAGAATAAAATAGATGAATATTACTCAGGAAAATGCAGAAGTTTTTAGATGCAATTCGCACATTCTTTTAAAGTAATAAAAATACCACTTTAAAAGTAATTTAATCACCCTACTCTGAAATAAATTTTTATAAACTATGAGAGTGCTAAGGAGCCAAGTGACAGTTATAAAAACAAGAAACACGGAATTTCCCAAGTCCCCTCTGTCCCCAAGTCACTCACATTTTTACAGCTTTTTAATTGCTTGGCCTCCCCAAATGTTTCCTTAGTACCTGCTATTAACATAAAAGAAAATAACCATAAATTTGAAAGAAGGGGAGTGTAGGTGTGTTTAGTGAGAGGAAAGTGAAGGAAAGAAAGGTTGTAATTCTATTATGATTTAAACAGTATTTTTTCAAAAGATATAGTTCTTAAGGGAATATTTAGAGTTTTAATAATAAACTCAAAAAATGAATCTGTCCTATATTTCCAATGTCCCATACAAAAAGGAATAGCACTATACAGATCTCATTCGTCCTCTGAAGCAAGTCATACTCATGCTAGCTAGTCTAAAAACAAATCCCAAATGAAGAAATTCTTGCATTTATTGAATAGGAAAGTAAGGAATTTCTTAAGTTTTTAAATATCATTTTAATATTAGGAAAGTGATAAATAAATCTTTAAAATCAGAAAACAGTAATAAAATACACTTCACTTCAATTCTGATTTGATTAATATTTTTGGGTTATTTTTCCTCTTTTTATATTATAATCTTAATTTTAAGTAACTCCTTTTTAATTTGAGCAGAATAAAATCATTCTTGTCTATTCTACTTAAAGTTCCCCTAGCTCTTGTCTTTTGAGTTGTCCCTTAATGTTTAATTTCTGATGCTTAAGCAATGTGTCATGGCATGTAGTGATATTTGCACTAGGATCTATGTACATAGATTCAATTTGTCATCTCAGTGCATACCTTAAATAAACATATGTGTGACTTTTCCATGTTTTGTGAAAGACTCAAATTATAGTATATTTTTCTGTGTTGTACTTAGGTTTCCTGTTGCACACACCCTTTCCCCTCAAAAAAACAAAACAAAACAAACCTTCCATGAGAAAAGCAACTTGGATAGAAAAAAAAACCTTCCATAAGAAAAGCAACTTGGATAGAAAAAGGTTCTTTATAATGTACAGCTTTTAGTCACACACTGTCACTTGAGGGAGTGGAAACTTCAGTTAGAATGTGATGTATACAAAGGATGTGATGAAAGAAAAAAACAAAAACAAAAACAAGTCAGGAAGGAACTCAATGCAAGAACCTGAAGGGAAGCACTACTATGGAAACCCTGGAGGAACATTGCTTCCTGGTTTGCTCCCTCTGGCTGGCTCTGGCTGCTTTTTTATATAACCCCAGGCTATGCCACACACAGTTGGCTAGACTACAGGTAAAATATTTATATATACTCAGAATATACACATGTACAATAAGATGCAGAACAACAGAGAACACTAAAATTTAACTGTAGACCATCCAGATATTTTTATCATATCAATCCTTTTTTTTTCCATTAATTTGTTTATTTATTCACTTCACATCCCAATCGCTGCCCCCATCTCCTCCCTGTCCCCTCCTCACACAGTTCCTCCCTGTCTCTTCTGAGATGGTGAAGGAACCCTTTGGTTATCCCCGGACACTGGCATATCAAGCCTCTGCAGGGCTGGGTGGATCCTCTCCCACTGGGGCCAGACAAGGAAGTCCAGAAGGGGAATGGTATCGAAGGACAGGCAACAGCTTTAGGGAAAGCTTCCACTCTAGTTGTTGAGGGACCCACATGGAGACTGAGTTGCTTGTTTGCTACATGTGCCAGGGTTCTCTGTCAAGCCCATGTATGCTCCTTGGTTAGTGTTTCAATCTTTGTGAGTCCTCATCTCAATCCTTTGTAAAGAAAATTCACCACTGATGAAGTTGCTTTTGCAGTTGAAGTTACTTTTTTCTAAACAGATTTCTTTTTGTCTGGATAACAAAAGCCAAACCAACAAACAAGCAAAGAAAACCATACAGGTCCACTAGTCAGCATTTTCTTGTATTTACCACTTCATTTTATTTTGTCTTAAATGAAGGCATGGCTCAATGAAGGCATAAATAGTGAGACAATTAACAATTGGATTTCAAATAAATTGAAATATAAATATATCATCTAGAAAATAAATTGACAAGCATGGGTTTGGATAAAGGAGTTTTTATTTTTTCAATTCACATGCTAGATAAAGAACTACTGTTTTACAGTAAAACAGCAAATTAAAATGGGCAAGATTATTGAATAGATCTTTCATAAACAGCCGTGCTGATAAACATATAATATGTGCGACATATTACAGTACTGAGGAAGTGTACTACCAAGAGGAGCTCCCGACACAAACTGCTATAGCACCAACAATACCAAAACCTGAGTGGATAAAACTTAACTACAAGTCTTACAATTACTATGTGGAAAGCAACTTGAAGAAACAACCATGGGAAACTGGTGTTTTCTTATACTCATATTCATATAACTTGTGATTTATAAACAAGACTCAGAATGCTACAGAATGGGGCAAAATGACCCAATGTATATCCATTCTATGGAGTATTACTCTGCATGGATCGCAAAATGATTGTTACGTAAAGAAGAGACAAAATAGTATAGAATATATAGTTCCACCTGTATGACATCTCAGACCAAGTAAAACCAAGAGAGTGGTGATAGACATTCAAATTATAGTCTGTACTTGTTAAACTTTCAACAAATACAGACTACACAAAATGTACATGATAATGGTCTGGAAGAAATAACATGGGATGTTCTAAAAGTATAGAGATGATCCATCCCATAATACTACAGTGAGTTACACAGATGGAGAAATGTGTCAAAGAACAACAAACCATGAACATAAGATATATTCTGCTGGTAAAGTATTTATAGGCAAACTCACAGCATACGTAAGTAAAATAGGATTCAGAACAACAGGGAGAATAAAATTTAACTGTAGACCTTTGAGACACTTTGATGAGAATTTTGTTCAGTGATCTATTTCATTCACTGTGATGTGTTCTAAGGCAATATGAAGAACTGCCAACAGCATCAGCTATCTTCCTCTTGAGAAGAGAATTACAGATTGGGATATAAGATGTAACTTACCCATAGCAACACAAACATTTAGGTGATAGACAGTTTGGAATGAAGGTCACATCATTATCATAGCTAGAACTTTTCCACTACACTAGGTTGATTTTACAGATTAAAATTCAAAACATTGATTCCTCCTATATGGAAAATTAATTTTAGTGAAAACCAAGTTTGATATTGTAACTTAGGGTAGGCAAAAAGAATACACAATTCAAGTTATTCTAATTATATAGTGTTATATGACTGTGAATTGACTCAATAACATAAAGTTTAATTGACCACAAAACTTCATATTGATTGAGAAAGAGACAGACAAACCAATGGATACATATATTTTAGCTTATAAAAGAATGTTATAAAGGAAAATTACATTCATCATAACTTTAAGATATACTTCCTCATAAGGCTAAATAATACACACATATTCCAGAAATATGTGCAATGAAGTACTGAAACTATAGTATTTTTGGCCCAGTTTAAGTTTTTTAAGCTTTTGGAATTAACACTGGTGTAGTTTAATGGAAATACTCTAAAACAAAATTGTTAGTCTTGTGGCTTTAGTAAAACCCCACAATTGTATAATCATTGGCACAGTCGGGGACAGAATACTCCTATAATATCATTAAAGGAGCAGCATTGTCAGTTTGACTAGAGCAACTTGGTCTCCAGCACAGCTAATTAAGTTTTGGCTTATGGTTACAATTCTCCAGAATTCAAATAGAGTGAATAACAGATGCACTGTCTCAATATCCCACTCCATTAAATTATCATCATTAAGATTAACCTCATGCTTTGCATGTATCTCTAGTCCATTCATTCCTGTTTCTAAATAATATGACATTGTATGTTTATTCTTATTTGCTTTCAATTCAGTAGTTTAGGGGTATCTGAGGTTGGGAGATTACCATTACAGTAACTCTAAATAGTGTGACACATGTTTTATAGTAACATGGGTTGTCATGGTTCTTAGCTAAGAACCTAGAAATAAGATTCCTTTGTGGATGTATGTCTAAATTTATAAGGACTGATCAAATTACTTTTCAAGGTGGACATAACATTTTGTATTTTAATTAGAATAATATTGGAAGCAGTCACTCCTCATCCTTGCCAGAAA
Organism: Mastomys natalensis; assembly: GCA_021653895.1. Taxonomy (NCBI): domain Eukaryota; kingdom Metazoa; phylum Chordata; class Mammalia; order Rodentia; family Muridae; genus Mastomys; species Mastomys natalensis. Next base: position 1,284,785 of record JAJTUV010001213.1, on the reverse strand, counting down.
TTGTTAATGTCACTTTTGATTTACTTGATTCATTTTATTAAGTGTTTGATGGTATCTATAGGTAGCTTTAGTTTGAATTTCTTAAAGACTTCTGACATTCATCACTTATTTCCAGTCTCGTTTTCTTCAATAAAGCACTGTTACCATTTATCAGTTTTGTAATCATTTTACTCTTGCAATGAAATTGGTATATATTTCTCTATATAGACATATAAAGAGTGATATATTGATTGTATATATTATTCATAGTTTATATTTTGAAAGAAGTGCAACATTTTGAAAACTGAAAAAAATTAACTTTGAATATCCTCCAAATAATCTTTCTTTTTTCCATTTGCAAATATGTTTTGTTTTGATATAAAAGAAATCACTTGCTAAGTAAATGTTACTCTTCATTGTTAAAGATATGAGCTGAAATTCTATTTTATATATGGTTATCTAATTGATTGCCTATTATTTATTGAAAGCAGTAAGTGTCTTCCTTCACTTCATTTATTTAGTAAATACATCAACTTTGACATTTATGTTAGTGGTTGTTCCTCTCCCCATTCTGATATTCCATCAATGTGTCTTTCCTTTCATTAATATCAAGTTGCCTTGATAATAGATTTATGTTAATCTTGAATCAAGTAATTTTGCAATATGTATCTTTTATGTGTTAGCTCTTTCTTAGCCTCAAGTATAGTGAACTTTTGCATGCATCTCATTTCCTTCCCAAACTCTTATCTTCTTAATTGTCTGTTCTGTGTTTAGATTGAAATTTGAAATAGTAAACTATAAGATATTAGATATTCTATCTTGGAATCTGTCCTTTGCATTGTTCTAATCTACATGACAAGGATTGGCATGAAAATAACGATTATCCCATACCTTTGCAAACAAGCCTTTTATCTGCCCCTGATTTGATCATATCTACCTATATTAGTTAATTAGCCTAATACTATGAATAAATTACATACTGTATTTTGGCTACTTTTAAGAGAATTTAGGTGGATTATGAAAAATCCAGTAGAACCAATAAGTAAGTGAATAAGTCTATTGAAGCATCTTTTATCTGTATGTAGAAATTGTTAAATGGTAGTAAACATAACCTAGTCATGAAGCAAAATAAAATAAAACCAAACACTTCATAGCCTTACTCACTCACATAAGGCCTATCATTACATCACATTCAGTCTCCATACAGTTATGCACATGCAATTACAAACCAGAATGTCAGCCAACATCCCCATGCTGTGGCTGCCATAGTTTCCATTTCTATTCTGATTCTTCATCTGTATCAAGCTGTTTTGCCCTCAAAACTAACTGTTGAGACCTTATCATTTCCTTTAATGTATAGCAATTTAACTCATGAATTCCAATAATAGTTTTTTGATGAAAAAAATTCTATTGTATGACTTTCAGTGATGAAGAAATTCAAATCTTGACATTCCAACATTTCTCTTCCTTCCAATTCTTTCTTATGTACATGATTCAAAATTAAGAATTCTGATGGTACACAATAGAGTGCATGAAGGAAAATATACAGAAGCAAGAGACTGGAGAAGATGTCTACCTATAAAGCTACATATACTTATTTACTATTTTTAATCTGTTTACATAATATCCGGTGTTATTAAACATATAGTCTTTTCTCATATAGAGATAATCCTTTTTACATATGCGGCATATTATCATCATCCCAAAGTGATATAATTTGAACATTATTAAGTTATAAATTATAAAGTAAAAAGGAAATGTCATAGAACACAGTGTCTCCTACATATTTTAGGATGAAACATAAACTGTTGCAGGTTACTTCATTCAGTCACTGTAAACACCACAGACAACTCATTGATTCTATAGAATACACTACCCTTTTTGTCATTCTAATAAAACTCTTTATAAAAAGTAGACTCTAATTCTTTGAGAGCCATATCTAACCATTTGTTCCAGAATCTTTTATTTTATGAAGTTCCATAAATAACTCTATTTATGTTGCAAATGCTAACCAAGTCTGACGGTGCAGGTTGCTCACTGTTTTACTGGCTGACCCTGTTGGACCTGGTCTGAAATATTAAAAGAGGCTTATGGATCTGGTAGGTCTGCTCCACTTGCCACTTTGCTGCCACTGAGAGTACTGACACCCTCCACAGCTCTATTGCATTACAACTGTGTAAATAAAATCAATTCATATCAACTCCTAAGCTGGTGAGGTTTGAGATCTATAAGTAGTCATGTAACCATTGTTGGAATTCAAAAAAATTCCATCACTTTGAAAAGTTTCACCACACTTTCTTTGTATGATCTTAAGCCACTGTGACTTTCTGTTATTATATCTACACCAACATTGTCTTACAATGTTAATAGGACAAATCTAAAACAGATAATCAAGAAATTAGACAATATATTAACTGAATTAGATAAAACATAAATTATGAATTTGTTTTGTTGTAAATTTAAGATTAAAGTATTCAATGTTGTTAGCCCCAGCAGATGGTTGGTTTCAGCTCCATGTGATGATTATATGATGTGTTATGATTAACTTGAATATCTAATGGTATGAAAAGGCACTTATATTCTCAGGCAGAGACATGTGAACATCTGTAAGGTTGAGAACTACCTGGTCTACAGAGTTAGTTTCAGGACATCCAGGGTTATGTAGAGAGATCCTGTCTCAAAACAAGAAAGCAAACAAATAAAGAGAATAAATGCTGAAACATATGAGGTAGCATAAGAACTAAAGAAGTAAGGGGCTGAAAACATGAGGCATGAGCTCAAATATTATGGGTCAATATGTTTGTGTGGTGGGAAGGTAGCATACTCCAATTCCATGTGGACGGAAGCTTCTGCACTTACGACCCTTCTAGACCTATCCTTATGTGCCCTTCATTCAAATATTCACTGGTATCCTTTATATTTATCCTTTATATTTTATATGTACTTTGGAAGACGACAGAATCATCTAGTAAACTAAAATACAAAATGAAGCTGCCTGTATCTCATCAGGATATCACATAAACATCATAATAATACATCTTCATCTGGGAAGCAGAGAAAATTCTACACACAGTCTAAATTGAGCCAGGATCATAAATAGTGAAATGGAATGTCAAGTGCATTCAACTATACACAGGCTATTGTAAAAATAATCTAGTTTCAATAACAAATATTGTTTTCCTAGAAAACACATAAGAACACAGAACATAAGCAATTTCTTCCGAGGTCATTCAACACAACATTTTAAGGGTGAAATCAGAAATGCAACCTCAATTTGCAACAAGAGTTTCAAACTTGTTGATTCTAGAAACTGTACAGATTACTTTGTGGTAGGGATTTCAGGCAGAAGTGTAAAATCACAATAGCACAGATAAATCAATACTTGTCACAGGGGTTACTTTATTTCCCAGAATCCATACTTTTACAAACCAACAAACCTACAACATATTGCTTTTTATAACCTTGTGTTATAAACCTTGTTTATCTACCTGCTATCTGTGAATGAAGACTCTTTAAAATGTCATGAATACATAAAATTTTAAATAGCTACATACATATATGAGTGAAGAATATAAAATATAATTGAGAATGAAGAATATATAATATAAACTACAATATCAGTGGACTGAGTCTAAGGAAAATAAATATAGCACAGTGGAAAGTTTTTTGAGCTAAATGTCCTTTGGTGGTGAATTAAGAAAACAAACCTGAGAGTATGATGGTACATGTGCACACAAATGCATCTCTTTTTTGCAACATTTTATAAGAAGCTGCTAATATTTACTCTTTTGTGCATATAAAGTAGTTGAACCACTTACCAGTCTTTAGATTTTCAAGTTTCAGTAAATGTTGAGACAACTGTTACAATTGATGTTAATGCTTGCTTTACCAACATAGTAATAGTTGAGAAATAGAGTAGAAAATGCATATAAATTAGGTTATTTTGCAAATTGGTAACATCTTCAATACTGTCTTCCCTTTCTTAATGGATTTAAATGAGAAACACTAATGACTATGTTAGCATATTTTGTGCTCAGTTGGAGACACCAATAGATGGATTCTTCGGATACATTTGGAGAGATATAATAGTCAAATATCATTAGCAACAAAATCAAAATATTTCACTGAAAATACACAGCTTTAAAGAATTTTCAAATATATCTCATGGTATTTTTAATGAATTTATTGGGTAGTTGTAAAACAATAAAGCTTGCTGAAAAGAAAACTAATTATTAAAATGTATAATTTTCCTTCTAACTAAAATGACTTTTTAATCTCTTTAATGCGAATTATATTCAAATGAGATCTGATATGTCTTTTATTGTATAAATGTTCTCCTACAAATGTTTATTCAGTGGGTTTATGGCATAAAATCTTTAATATTATTTTATCATATGATTTGTTCAAGTTTTGCTTTATTTTACGGGGTTACTTTTAGATTGAAGACTGGATGGACAAATGGACTCAAGGTTCATTTAGCAACTTATACACATCATTTCTCAACTGGGAGTTCATGGAATGCACAGTTCAGAGAAATTTGTAAAACATAATGCTAGCAAATGATCTAGAAGGCCTAGAACTGGAATACAGAAATGAATAAACTCTCTCTCTCTCTCTCTCTCTCTCTCTCTCTCTCTGTATATATACATATACATATACATATACATATACATATACATATACATATACATATACATATACATATATATATAATCTATTGATCTTTCTTGGCCAGAGTTTTTCAAAGTCAGCCCCAGCTTTGCCGCCTGTGTCCTGGACTGCTCACTGCCTGACCCTCGTGCCCTTGGGGTTCGAGGTAAGGTGGTGCAGAGTCAATGACACATACTCCAGGAGAAATGCTACAGCAAGCTCCTTTGGTACCCTCCACCTGTAAATCATTGGCCCTAAGAAAGTATCTCTTCTAAACAGCAGTTTCCAATTGGCTAGCATTGTCTGTAACTGCAATCCTGGCTCTCTCAAGCAGTCATCAATTAGGTCCTCCAGTAGGAAATGCTTTTAAGGCTGTGAGAATCCCCAGTGTTTACATAGAGGTAGCCACACCATTTCCACTACACAGTTTCACAGAATATTAGAACCCGGCATGAGCTACATAAGATCTTTTCAATAACAAACATCCAAACAACAAATTTAGGGGGCTAAAGAGGTAACTTTGTGGGAAAATATTTGCTATGCAAGAACAAAGACCTAAGTTACAATTTCTAAAACCCTTGTAAAGCAAGGTCTGCTATGGTAACAAGTGTCTGTTAGCCTAGCACTGCTATATGGTAGGTAGAAACAGAAGAATCCTGTGGAGTCATGGGTCAGAGAGTCAGATAAATCCAGTGAAAAACAAAACAAAAGCCCTGCCTCAGATATGGTAGAAAAGAAGAGCAGTATCTGAAGTTCTACCCTGAACCCCACATGTGCCTGTATTTGTACACACAAATGCACACATATACACACAAATCATGCATACATACACATACAAACATGCACTATAAATGCAATAAAAGAAAAAAATCAGACTAAAATTTAAATTTAGCCAAAGGTCCTCATATGGTGGGTTTAATTGTGTCTGCTCACAAAGAAGTGTTGAGCTCCAAAACTTCAGAAATATTTTTATTTACAAGTGTCCTTTCCTTATCATTGTAAAATAAAATTATTAGACTGAATCTTTCTTCAGGTATTAGTCATATGGCCTTATAAACAGGAAAAGTTTGAACATAGAGTCAGGCACATGTAAATGAAAGAACAAGTGAATAAAATCTAAAGGAGAAGGTGACCATTGAGGATGAAGGGATGAAGCAAACCACAGAATATAAATTATTTCAATAAATCATCATGAGTAAAGATGATTTGAGAAAGAACCTTCCCTGTGAAAGAGCATAGGATGTTGACATATTAATTTTGGACTTCCAGTCTCCACTCTCAATTCAGTATGTTTCTGTTAGTCCACAAACTCAGTTTGTTGCATATTGTAATGATGATTAGTGAAAGTCAATATTTACCTGGTTTTTCCAAGAAATTCAAATTTTTGCATCATTACGACTAGAATGTGCTTAAAATAGTGAAGGATATATAGCATGCTATATTTTATATTGTAGAAGACATAATTTTTGAGATTCATTAACTTTACACATCAGCTGATAGTTTCAGTTAATATATTAGCATACACAAAGACTAGTTTGGTTATAATCTGCCCCAAATTTCAGTAAGTGTGCTAATTAGAAGTTACATTGAAAGAAATTAAAAAGATTGTTATGTTAAGCAGAAATTGCTGGAACTCTAGTTTAAGTTAGGGTATTAATGTTGGTGTGATGCCAAAGGTTCACAAGGACAATTTCTGATGCCACTACACAATTTTCTTCATTTATATACAATTCAGTTCTATGTTTGAAGATGTGAAAATGGATTTAAGTGTGAAGACTTCACACACCTATTAGAAATCTAAAACTATAATTCCTAAATACTAATGTTTACTTGATTTTTATGATGCTTTAATCAAAGTAAACACAGACTAGATACATGACCAGGAATTAAGGGAGGAGAGAAAAAAATGAGGTTTTATAGTTTTCAGCTGTTCCATGGAGAAAATGTCAAATATATTAATGCATTTGTAGACCCTGTAATCATACATATTCTATGATTATCAGAAGAAGAAAATATGTTGCAATTATTTCAGTACTTTTATATTATTCTTCCTTTCCTATGGACATTTTCAATTGTGATCACAATCAAATATCACTTTCATTAATGACATCCTTTTTGTTCAAACTGATATTGATTTTCATCTGAACTTGTGTTAAACATAAACTTGGCTTATATAAGCTACTGAAATTCCTATTTCCTATTATGAAAAAAAACACAGAAGAAAGATGTTCAATATTATATGTCATTAGAAAATTATGAGTTTAAAAATATCAGATATTGTCAGAAAGTGGTGGCATGTGCCTTTAATCCCAACCTTCAGGAAGTAGAGAAAGGTATACCTTTGAGTTTGAGGCCAGCCTAGTCTAAGAGCAAGTTCATGACTACACAGAAAATACATGTCCTGAAGAAAACAAATATAAATAAAGCAAACTGAAAAAAGTTTACTATATACAGATTAAAATTGACAAAAATCTACATTTGCTATATCAGATGTATTACACCTTTTACAAAGATTTGCAGTAACAGAAATCCCATTTATTAGGGATAGGAATGCAATAGCTTAGACAATTTTGAAAGTAGTTTAATTATTCTCTTACTATTCCATCAAGAAATTACTATTTTTTATTATCTAAAGAAGATGAAACATTACATTTACATAAAACTGGTTCTTATACTGCTAAGTTTCTGTTAATAATTTAAAAACTCTTAGAAGCAATTAAACATTCTTATGTGAGTAGATGAATACCATGTGATGTACTTAAAATATTTTATCCTGCATAAATACATAAGATGTCAACCTGTGAATACAAAGAGGGACATTAAAAATTTATTACCAAGTGAAAGACATCAATGATTCATGATGCCATGATCTGGATAAATAAAAATGACTATGAAACTAATAGAAACTGTCAGTCTCAGATTAAATGGAAAATTAAGAGGAACTAAAACTCTTTGTTAGTGAAACTTTCTCTATGAGTACTTGATAAGAATTGATGTCATTGTACATTTGTCAGCACTCAATCTGACTATGTGATTTAGCAAACATTAAATCAAACTATGACATTTGAGTGATGTGTTGATATAGGCTCAGTGATATACAGATATACTGAATAGTTTTGACTGTCATCTTAACACAACCTATAATCACCTAGAAAGAGAGTTTTAATGAGTAATTACATAGATCAGGTTGGCCTGTTACATAGCTATGGGAACTGTTTGGATTGTTAATTCATGCTGGAAGATCCAGATGATTATAGACAACAGCATCCTTAACTGAAGACTGCTGAAGTGTAAGAAAGTGTAAGAAAGGAGACAATCAGCTGAGAACAACCTGAACAGGATCCAGGAATTATTTCTCTCTCTGCTCTTGACTACGGATGTAATGTAACTAGTTGCTTGAGTTTCAGGCTTGACTACCCATCAATGGTGGATTTTCTCAGGGAGATTTAAGTAAAACAAACCCTTTATCCTTTAGGTTTTGTCAGAGCATTCATAACAGCAACAATACTGAAACAATAAAAAATGAATAATTAATTGGGGCCCATTGGTAATGGGAGAGGCAATACATGTGTATAGACAGCATATATGTACTCAATATACTGTTACCCTAAACCTGTTCCCAAATAAAACTTAATCAAAAATATGTGAAGCTTATCATTTTAAGCATCTGTATAGTTACTTTAACAATGAAGAATGTATTGTGGATTTTGGATTTTGGAAAAAGGAAAGCTATTTGAAAGTTCTTGAAGTACTGGAGAAAGAGAGCATTATGTAAAGTCTTGAGTGAAATTGAAAATGAATTAGACTGCAGTAGAGAAAACACAGGGGAAAAAGAGTTGGTCATTGTATATTTCAGGGTTGTATAATATTATCTAAAAATTTATGAAATCATTTCAAAGTAATCATAAAGGAAGGAGGCAAAGATTTGGAGCACAGATTTGGTTTCAGAATATCATCATCGAACCACAAGTAAAACAGTATGAAAAACATAACAGAAAATCATAAGAAAGACTTACTCTAAACTCTGTTTGTTTATAATTTACTAAAGTAAGTGTATTACTGAATTTGAGTTTTGTCTCCCTTTATTCTTTCTCTTTCTCTCTCATTCTCTTCTTTTTCCTTGCCCCCTTCAGTTTTATTACCATCTAAAAAGTCAAAATACTAAATACTATGAAATCTTTATTATCATTTAATTTGCTTTTCATTCTCCTTCCTATTGGAGTTCCCACTTATTTTCTGCAACTTTTTACTGTTATAGACACTTTGATTCCCTTTTGGGTGGAGCTCTAATCCAGTTTTGATAACTGAACTCTGCTTGAGCTTTTTCTAGAACTTCATAATTCCATATGAGACCATTGGTGGCCTGAACGGCAGACAGCAGCTTCATCATAGTGAAGGAATTATGTCTTTTTCCTTTTGGGGGGATTTTTAACTGCAAGTAAATTTTAGTCACTAACTTCTACAAAGAGTAGAACATTAATTCTAAAACACATGCTTTAAGACAACCAGGCAGAAAAGATTGTCTCTCAGCAACTGGGCCGGGTTCACTTTCCCCAGACTATTGGACAAGGCTCCTAGTTCCAGGATTCTATTGTTAAGCTTCACAACTTAAACATTTTAAAGAACTTTGTTTTAGAAAAAGTAAATTTAACTAATAATCTATTTTGTAATTATTTATAGTCAGAGGTGTACATTAACATATTGTGGGTGGAAATTTGACTAGTGCTACCTACAGAATTCAGCCTTGGTCCCAGAAGATACACAGCTCTCAAAGTTATTATTCTTGCTTTTGTTCCCAAAAAGCATTTGACATGTGAGTAGAAGCATGTAAAAAAGTTTACCAAGTAGCCAAAGATGCCAAAGCAAATAAAGATTCTGAGGCAGACAGTAATACATTATTATATAATAGCATGTTTTAAGAAAGAAAACTAATATACTATATAAAGAAATGAGCCCTTCTGAGTGATAGCAACATCAGTACCAGTTTCTTAAGGAGAAAATAAGCTCAGAATAGATACAATCTGGTTTTGAAGGTCAACTTATTACTGATGTAGGGGTGGGGTATCAGGAATGCAGAGACAGTTTCATCAGCATCCGGCACTATCCATACTCTTCCATACTGATTCAGTTAAGACTCTGCTGATCTAAATGAACTGCAACAATGAAAATTATTATAGCAACCAGATGGCTAAAGTGAGGTGAGACAGATGAAATATGACATCATGTGCTGTTTGGAAGCCTGTGGACAGTTAAGCGGAGTCTATGGGCAACTAGGAACTGATTTTGAAATCACCCTAGAGTCTTACAAAGCCAAGTTCTTCTGCTGGCCTTATAGTGGGTCTTTGGTTTACAACAGGTATTTCCTGGGTTAAATATTAAATCACTGACATTAAAGCAAATTGACCATGCAACTTATCAGCAGGCAGTAGATGTTCATAGAATTTAGGAAAGCTATCATAGAAAACTATTAGGTAAAAAAGGTAAAATCATAACTCACCAAACAAAGTTGTATTTTAAAGTAAGGTTTAAATAAACAAAAGAAATTATATAGATACAAGGTTATTGATATTTTATTTTTTGAGATTACTATATAACTACATCATTTACCCTTTCCCTTTTTCCTCCAAACCCTCTCATTTACCCCTCTTTAATTCAAATTCAGAACATTTTTAATTTAATTGTTGTTACAAAGTGAATGTGTGCGATTACTAATACTTTTTTCTTAAAAAAGAAATCAATACTTTTTCTAGAAATTAGATTGAACAAATTGGAAAAATTAGAAGAGTTGAGATGATGATCAAAACCTCAGCCTGTTAGTTAGAACACAATCAACCCTACTCAAAAGGTTTAGCTGCTTATCTGATAAATAAGTGTTCCACTTATTAGCATTTGGTATTTGTTTGTCTAGAGTCTAATGTCTAATATCATCTTCTACACTGTAAAAATAGAAAATTAGAAGGAAGAGGAGAAGAAAGATGAGGAGAAAGAGAGGAAAGGAGTAGGAGGAAATAATTTTGGAGCTAGAAATTAATTCAGTGACAGAGAAATACTTAGGGTGCAGGAGGCTTTGAATCCAAATGTGTGTGTGTGTGATCTGTGTGTGTGTGTGTCTGTCTGTGTCTCTCTGTGTGTATGTGGGTGAAAGAGAGAGAGAGAAGGAGAAAGAAAAACAGAGGCACAAAGAGAAAGAGAGACAAAGACAAAGAGAGATACAGAGAGACAGAGACAGACAGAGGTAGAGAGACATAGAGACACAGAGAGAGACAGATGTTTGCATTTTAATGTCAACTTAGTGTGGCTGCTATTGATTTATTACTCTATTCTCTTTCCAGCTTTACAACCATGACACAGCCTCATTTCCCTTTCCTAACTCTGCAAAAAATTCCTTTAAAGAATTTGAAAGACTTGCAGCCCCATGTGGAGAACAACAATATCAACCAACCAGAGCTCCCAGGGTCTAAATTACCAGTCTGGGAACACATAAGGAGGAACCCATGGCTCCAGCTATATATGTAGGGAAGGATGGCCTTGTTGGGCATAGGTGGGAGAGAAGTCCTTGGTCCAGTGAATGCTGGATGCCCCAGTATGAGGAAATTCGAGGGCAGGAAGGTGGAGTGTGTGGGGGGCACACCTTATAGAAGCAGGAGGAGGGGAGTTGGAATAGGGGGTTTGTGGTAGGGTATGAGAAAGGGGATAACATCTGAAATGTAAATAAATAAAATATTTGATTAAAAAGAATTTGAAAGAAAGAATTATTTGAATTTCATAAGTGACAAACATGAGTCCCAAGAAGAAGAAATGAACAATGAGGTCAAAGAAGAAACTAATGGTATTTTATGACTCAAATTAATTAAAACTAGCTCCATATGAGAGTAAATTATTTTTTAATTTTCTCAAAGCCCTTTTTGACCCATATTAATATTTTCAATTGAGTGCCTTCTTCATTTCCTGAGAATCACATCTTGGGGAGTCGATGAATAATTATGAAGGATTACCAAACAAGCAGCAGGGAAAACAGGGAACCCCATACCACCCTCTAATGTACACCTACCATGCCCTGATTTGATTTCATACACACAAACTTTTAAACTTCTTCAGCTTTTCCTTTATCTTTCACTTTGTAATTTCTTCATAACCTGAAGAATTTACATGAGGCACTATTTTCTTCTAATTGATTTCTCTAAAAAAAAAAAAAAGAAAGTGTCAATTTAAAAAATGTGGTAGTGCATCTTGGGACCATTAACTGGGTTATTTCTGCTGATTTCTTTTAGTCCCAGCCTTAAATAGGCTGACTAACTTTGTGATACAACAGATAGATAATTCATTAGAAAAACCTATTCAGATACATTATCATAAGTTAGCTATAGAGGACCACGAGACTCAAGATGAGGTTGTTACTTTATACAGGGTGTTCCTCAAACCCATCTCCACCCAACCTAAAAGAGGAGACTTCCACCCCTAGACTAAGCAGAGAGGGGCTACCCAGAATCCTCTCTGTCTTGCTTAGGCTGCGAGGCTAAGCACTACAAGGGAATATAAATAAAAGTTTAAAATATCTATCTGGGTTCCCTGAGGGACAAGCCTGACGGCATAGGGGTTGATGTCAAAAGTATCCCCTCTCCAGGAAAAAGACATCGGGATGGGTATGGCCCTCATGCCTCACTGGACAACGACAGGAGGACCTGAGCCATTATAAAGTCCCCTTCAATTATTGGAGGTCAGGCCTCTATCCCCGCCTTCGCAAGAATAGAATCACCAAGGCCCTTCTATACTTAGAGAAGGGAGGAGATGTCAGGACCTGTCCTACATATACACTAAAAGCCTAAAATCAGCCATAGGCCTAAAGTCAGCAATAGTCCTGAAATACATGCATGCTAACACCAAGTCTTGGGTCTCTGTGGAAAAACACTGAAACAGCAGGCTATAAGCTATTGTAATCAGGCAGCTTCTGGGGAAATTTACCAGCCCAAGTAGTCATAGGTCTTATAAATAGGCAGCCTCGGTGTACAGTACCAACTTAGATAAGGACAAGTGAATCATAGGCAGAGTCATCGTGACTTGTCCCCTGAACCTACACCCAGCTGATACCCTGTTCTGAAAGATATCTGTACTCCCCTGAACACCTATGCTCTGGTGCCATTCTCTTCCCTACATCCTGCCTTTTTGTGTTTATAACCCCTGTGTAAATAAGTAAATTATGATGTGATTTAAATAACTAAATAAAGAAAAAAAAGAAAATCCAAAGGGCAGGGCTTTCACTTACGGGTGGCTTTTGCCTACCATGTACAACAGCCCTGAATTTATCCCCAAATCCCAATACTGCAATAAAACTAACACTTTGGTGAAATACTTTTATTAAAAAAAAAATGGGGTAGTGAACTAAACAGAGAATTCTCAACACGGGAATCTTGAATGGCAGAGAAGCACTTAAAGAAATGTTCAAAGTCCTTGTCATCAGCGAAATGGAAATCAAAACATCTATGAGGTTCCAACTTACACCCATCAGAATGGCTGAGATCAAACTTTCAAGAGATTGCACCTGCTGGCAAGGATGTGGAGCAAAGCAAACACTTTTTCATTGCTGGTTGGATGTAAACTGCACAACCACTTTGGAAATCAATTTGGCAGTTTCAAAGAAAACTAGAAACTGTTCTACCTTGAGACCCAGCTATAACTCCCAGTGATATCTCCTGGGCATATATCCTGCTTCACCATTCCACAAGGACACTTGCCCAACTATGTTCATAGCAGCTTTATTCATAATAACCAGACACTGGAAACAACCTATCTGCCCCTCAACTGAAGAAGGATAAAAAATCATGGCACATCTACACAATGGAATACTATTCAGCTTTTAAAAACAAAAACATTATGAATTTTACAGGCAAATGGATGGAACTTGAGAATATCATCCTGAGTGAAGTAACCTCGGCCCCCAAAGGCATGTATGATATGTACTAACTTATAAATGGAAATTATTCATAAAATGCAGCTACCATGATACACTCCACAAACAAAAAGAAGATAAACAAGAAGGAAAGCTCAAGTAAAAGCTTGAATCTCACTTAGAATGGGGAATAAAATAGTTATCAGAGGCAAAAGGAGGGAGTGACTGGGAGGGACAGGGAATGGGGAAGGGAATGGGAGATTCAGGATCCTCTGGGAAGGGATAGAAGAAGCAGCTAGATGGACATCAAAATGAAAGGAAATCTGCAACTTACAAGGTTGAGGAGGTGGAAGGCATCACTAGGACAACACAGACCTCGATAAGGGAGGTGCCAAAGAATCAATGGCAGTGATCTTAGCTGTGACTTACTTCATTGGGAATATGGAACCTGAAGACATCACCTCCTGTAGCCAGGCAGGAACCACAGTGGAGCAATAGAGACACCAACCCACCCACAATATTTTCAACCCAAAATTTATCCTGTCTACAAGAAACTCAGATACAGGGAATGGAGCAGAGACTGAGGGAATGGCCAACAATAATGAGCCCAACTTGAGACCTATCCCATGGGCAAGCACCAATCCCTAACATTATTAATGATACTCTGTCATGCTTACAGACAGAAGCAAGTTGTCCTCTGCGGGCTTCACCCAGCAGCTGTCTCAGACAGATACAGGCACCCATTGCCAAACAGTGGATGGAACTTGGGACTCTTATGGAAGAAGAAGAAGGCTTGCAACCCTAAAGGGAATACAACTCCACAGGAAGACCAACAAAATCAACTAACCTGGACCCTAGAGGTTTTTAGAGGCTAAACCACCAACCAAAGAACACACACACAGTCATCACACACATGTAATAGATGTACAGCTTGGTCTGCATGTGGATCCAAAACAACTGGAGCAGGGGCTATCCCAAAAGTTGTTGCCTGTATATAGGATATTTTCTTCTACCTGGGCTGCCTTGTCTGTCCTCAATGAGAAAGGAAGTGCCTAGCCTATCAGAGACTTGAACTGTGAGGATGGGGCAATACCCACAGGCTCCACCTGCTCAGATGAGAAGAGGAGGAGGTGGGGAAAGGACTGTGGGAGTCAGTTACTGGGATGGGGCCAGTGAGCAGGATGTAAAGTGAATGAGTAAAAAATAATAATAAAAAATATTTTTTTCTAAAAAGTTGTGCAAAATACAAAACCAAGGAAAGGAAAACCTCTTTCTACCAACACTCCAAATGACAGATTGGTTGCTGATATTTTCTAGATTTTTTTTTTTTGAAGTAGACAGAATCATGTTCCTCCCACTATTGTTCTTTACAGATCAAGAAAATCAGTTGAATGGAGATAAGTATATTGAGGACTCCCACCAATCCTGATCAGCAAGTGTACTTACTAGTTTTGTGTGTCAACTAGACATAAGCTGGAATTATCACAGAGAATGGAGCCTCCCTTGAGTAAATACCTCCATGAGATCCAGCTGTAAGGCATTTTCTCAATTAATGATCAAGAGGAGAGGGCCCATTGTGGGTGGTACCATCCCTCTGCTGGTTGTCTTGAATTCTATAAGAAAGCAAGCTGAGCAAACCAGGGGAAGCAAGCCAGTAACATCCCTCCAGGCCTCTGCATCAGCTTCTGCTGCCTGACCCCTTGAGTTCCAGTCCTAACCTCCTTTGGTGATTGTGGTACTGTGTAAGGGTATTCTGCACGAAAGTACAATTTTATAAAGTTTTAAAACATCAATTCATATTATTAATAATTTAATCATGTGAGGGAAAGTTAATGGACATATCAACAAATCCTTTATAAAATAAGTTTGCCTTTGCCATCATAAAATTAAATTGAGTAAGCCTTAAAACTTTTAGTATCAATAATTTTGATTGAATACTTGGAAAGTTTATTAAGACATTAAAATGTCTTCTTTGTCGTTTTGTCCTTAATAAGATAAATAAGCAAACAGCAATTGAATTGCAAGCATATTTGTTGAAAAATTGCACAGGTCAAACTCACTCATATTAACCCCAATATCTGAAAATTTCTCACAAGCAAGTCTGCCTCATTTCCCAATTCACTTCTTGATATTCCTGAATTAAACTACTTTGTGCACTTTTTCAGGCTTGTTTGATTGCCGGAGAAATCAATAGCACTGTGACGTCACTTGAACTTATGGTTTTGTTCTTCATTCTTACTGTGGATCCTGGTAATTTATTTGTCTTCTTTTTATTATAATCCAGTTAAATTACACATGATTTATCTAATTATAGGTTGAATGATTTATTTTTTAAAATTGTCTATCATGAAAATTATGCTAAAAAACTTATTAATGCCATTTAATTGAATATAACTCAGAAAAACAGGAGAACATATGTAAACCACTACTCTCAATGGAAAGATCAGCTGCAAAGAATGCCAGAAATTCTTGTATGGTCGACAAGATAGAATTTTAAAACTGGGGTAACATGAAAAATATTCAACATGACTAATAAAAAAAATGTGAGTTACACCTTTAATGAAATACTACTGTACACTTCTCAGAATGAGAGAAGACAGAAAATAATATCAAGCTTAGATAAAGATGCTATAAATATCATAGATGTTTTGAGTTGGTGTGACAGATATCTAGCACAAGATTTCTTAATATTGTGGGGTATTCACTAGAGAAGACAGCTCAAATATTGGTTTAAGCCAATAGAAAATCTTTTGTGGCCAGCAGTAACTACACTGGGTATTCAGGATCTCAGTGTAGCACCAAGTATTTCTCAGGGTGAGCTTTTAAACACAAAGACTATGTACTGGGATGACAAACTTCAGTTAACAAGAACAGTTAGACCGATGTGTAACTCAGAAGCTTTTTTGAGAGTTTCCTGGAATTCTATAGGCTGATGGATTAGGATGCTTTAGTTTTGGCAGGTAGTATCATCTACATGCTGAATTTTACAGCCTGAATGATACTTCCATCATAGAGTCAGTTGTGCTAAGGTCCTAATAAACCTTGGGGCCCTGATAAATTAATAGTAATGAAAGTAAAAGGAACTCTATATTCTATATTCTAAGAAACTATCAAATGAAGTTAATTTTCATAATATATTCAAGAAAGAGATGCAAAAACATATTCACAAAGTTGCTATTCATTCTATAGGATATTTCAGCTGCCTATAAAATAATGCATGACTATAATTTCAGTCTATCATAAATGCCAGAAGTTGATCTTCTCCCTTTGAAATGTATGTTGAAAGACTACATCACTATGATTATCTTCATAAATGTTAATCCATCTGTTCTCGTGTATTGAACACTTTGTTTTTAATAATTCAGCTTTCTTCCAAGTTAATATCTACAAATATAAAACACATAGGCAAAGAAAATGAATTGTTGAGGGTTGGTCCTGTAGATGCTGATTGTTATGTCCAGACATCTGTTTGCAGTCCCAGACATTGGCATGGTCAAGTATCTTCAAAATCAATGTTATGTAAAAATTGCTTTATATCATCTTTGATCTGTTAAAAAAGAGATGATCAGTCTATGCCTGGGCAGGAGAAGGCAAAGGAGGCAGGATATTTAAGCCCAGTCAGGGAGTCCCAAAGGGAGAGAGGGAGGAGAAGGAGAGAAGAAAATAGACCAAAAATAAGCTATTTAAAATTCTTTAAAATCAATTTATTCTAGATTTTATATTTTATTTTTTACACTTGCATACATTTACATATGGAATTTTAGCCACTTTTATAGATCTCCATTCTCCAATCACCCATCCTCTCCCACTGAATGCTTTTGTCTCAACATTTCCCCCTCCTACTTTCTTTTTTTGCATAAGCATGGTTGGAGGGAGCAAGAGCAACTTGTCAGTCCATGCACTGATAAAGATGCTGAAGACAACCACACCCATCAAGAGCCATTCACTACCAATACGAATGGAGCATCATGGGCACGAATGGAGCATCATGGGCCGCTCCCCATACTTGATGAAGTTAAGAGACACAATCTTGTGCAAGTATTGCACAATGTAATTGAATGTGTTGGAATTCAATAACACATAGTCTTCTTAAAGCATCATAGATTCATCTTCTAATTAGGATCCTAACACCCATGTGTGGGTATATGGGTGTGTGCATGCATGTATGCACATGCATGTGTATGTATATATGCTTTGAAAGGTAAATTCTCACATTTGTAAAGCTGAAGCATGATGATTGCTATGAGTTTCCAGCCAGCAAAACAGGCTTAAACAGGCAAGCCAGGATTAGTGTCATGCCCTATCTCAAAGGACCTAGCAAAAATACTGTAATTAAAGAAGAAATAAATTTAATATGAGAATAACCAAAGACAGTAAGACAAAGGCAACGAGACAAAGATGTATGTCAGACACCTCACAGCCAAGTGGATTTGCTGTCACCCTGACCTGGTCCATTGGCCACTATAAATGACCTGTTCTTATTCCATCATGACAGTCTTAACCTTACTTTGTACATTCCTGAGGAAGACAGAATATGAACAGAGCTACTATATACTCAAATCCAAAAATCAATCCTTCATGGTGCCATGAAAAAAGTGCAGGTCTCATATAATCATCCTAGCTGTACAGAAATCTGTATGAAGAACCATGGTGAGAACCAAACACTGGTAAAATGTAGGCACTATGTTGATGCACTATCCATACTTTAGAATTCTTTGTTACTATATGAACAAATTCACTTATTTCTTTCATAATGAAGTTAAAGCCTTTATATTATAATTCTATATAATTAATTCTCAGAGAAATAAAATGTTTCCAATATTTAGACTTACTGCATAGTCTTTTCCAAGACACATCCTTGCAACATCCTCAAAAGAAAACACAGTAGTGCATAATGTTTGCCTTTATTGCATATTATTATACAATATTCCATCTGTGTGATTCTACAAACAATTTGTGATAAAGTTGTATGGATAGAGAACTTTGTGGAAAATATTACACACTGTACATTATTAAAAGCAGTTCTTCAGTACATGTTATTTTGTTATGTATATCGGCATATATAGAATCATTCTTTTCAATAAGTCCGTGTCTTTTTCATGGAAAAGACAAAAGACAATCATCTATTTTGATGCTAATATATCTTATAATATTGTAAAGTTTTGTTCTCACTAAAATAAATATTCATGATTGTGATTCTTTGCGCATATATGTAAAACTGTTGTCTGACCAGTTCTCAAGTCAATAATGTAATACTCCTTCTTTCTAGCAACTGTGTTGTCTGACACTGTTTACTCCCGTGGTATTATCCACAGATAATTTAATTAACCCATATACATGGTATGAACTAATAAAAAGCTATATAAAAGATAAATAAAAGTAAAATTTGTTTAGATAAACAGCATGCATTTTAGTGTCTAAACACTCAGGCACAACTTGGCTTGGAATTGTAATGAGGCAGAGAGACACTGACTCCTATACAGAGAGTCACCTTGAAAGCAGCATGATGTTGTAGACAAGCACTGCCTGTGTTGTAAATATACACTGGTAGGGGAAGGTGAATGTAACATGCTTTATAAGTATGCCGTGATACAGGAAGATGGATGTTGCTAATCCCATGAGCGGCTTTGTTAGTGAAGCTGTCACTATAGTAAACAACAGCATGAACAATTTCCAAACAGAAGAAGATTCACCTTATCTAAATCACTCAAAACAATGAATTATTGAAAGTAATCATTTGAAATGTACCCAAGTAATCATCTGAAAGGACACTTGAATGAAAATAAACTGGAAGGCAAAACAGTTATTTTCTGTCTGGAGTTTCAGGGGCCTTCTTGGAATGTAGCTTCCATGTTTCTTCACACTACATTCAAGTGTCATCATCTTTGACAAATACCAATACTCAACATATATCCAAAACAGAGAGTAGGTTGAGAATTACTCAAGTACGTATTCATACAAATTCCTGAGGATAAAGAGGAATTGTAATATATCCAGAAAAATAATAGCTACATTGTAGGCATCATGGAGGCAACATTGTAGGATACATGTAGGCAACGGGTATCTTCAGATTTATAGATAGCCCTCATATTGTACACATTTGCTCTAACGTATATACTTCAACTGCCAGTAAATGTGAACTTTTGTTCCTCCATATTTTCGGCCATATTGAGGCTGAGTAAAAGTCTCCATTCTTGCCAATCTGATATTTGTAAAAACACTACATAATTTTTAAATTTGTGTTTCCAGTTGTTTTTTTGTTTAATACTGAACATTTTTCTTATAAACCAAACATTGTATCTTTCTTTTTATTTGAGTACTGGGACTTGACTTAAATGTCAGAGAAAGACAACATCATAAAATATTATACAACAGTTTAAATTGCATGTGGAAATTGACTAAAACATTAAACTCAAAAAATATCTAATGAACAATATGGAGTCATGTACCCCAATCAGACTTGCCTTCCCACTCCCCTCTTACCTGCCCTCTATCTTTGCAACCTCCCCCACAACAGAGAAAATAATATGTCATTGTAGAAGCTGTAACATGTCACAGTGTGTCCCACAGTATAGTCTTTTGGTCATACTTCTTTACTAGCAAAGGTTCATTGGAATGACTTGATCTAGTACTCATTGATGGGGTAGATGTTGGTATCAGCAGATTCAACTCTCTAAATCTAGGCCTGGGAAGTATCCAAGCTGGTCAGCCCACAGGCTCTCCTGCTCTCACACCTGTGATCTATATCACTGTCAGTTCTTACAACCAGAGCCAGCTCTACCCTGTTTTCCAGGCAAGGAAGGTACAGCCCTGTTCTCCCAAGTGTCACAGCTAATGAAGGGCAGGGCCTGTTTTCCCACACTCATAATTACAGGGCTAACGCTCCTGCTTGCCATAGTTTCCATATAAGGGAAGAGAGGAGGGCATCTCTTCCTCTTTCATCTCACTACACAGCAGATAAGAGGCAGGGCCAGCTCACTTACAATCCCCACATCCAGGGCCAGCCCTATGCTGCCCAGGCTAGTTGCAAGGTATTCATCTCTCCAGAGTGCTGAAACAGATAAGGGACAGGAACAGTTCTCCTGCTCTCATGACCCCAGGGCCAGCTCTCCTGCCTACTGTAAGTAGCAAGGGACCAGAGTGGGGAGTGATGGCATCTCTCCCTTGCCCCTTGCCCCTTGCCCTTGCAACACTGCAGACAAGTTGCCAACCAGCTCTCCCATGCTCATACCCTTAGGGCCAGTTCACTGTCACCCTTCCATCAGGGTCAGCTCTACTGTGTTGCCCAAGTGAGGTGCAGGGCTTGCTCTCCTAAGTGCTGCAGCTGCTGAAGGGCAGAGGCACCTCCCCTGCTCTCATGACTCAGGTCTCGAACCTGCCACAGGTGTCAAGAAGTAAGGACAAACAAGGGCATCTCTCCTAGTCCATGTCACCTAGTGGGACATGACTGGCAATGCCAGTTCTCCCTTACTCATACACTCAGGCTGGCTCACCCTCAACTTTCAAAATGTGTGGAGCTACTTTCCTGAGCACTGTAGCTGCGTCGGGCAGTGTCAGCTCTCCTACTCTCTCATCCTCAGAGCCAGCTCTCCCATGTTGCCCAAACAACATGGTGGGGCTAGTTTTTCACAGGCCTCAGGTATCAACATACCCCCAAGTGGCAGCCCAGATCAGGGCTATCTGCTTTGCCTTTGTTGGTAACAGACCCCTGCTGTTGTAGGGCTATGGACAAAGATGTGGTCTCAGAGGAAGCACAGGCCAGGACCCTCTATCACAGTGCCAGCCAGGTACCATCATTTGCTACTCACAACAGGCTCTTCCTAACTACCTTTGAATCTCAAGTTTTGCCTGTCTTCATAGTGTAGGGGGTTGGCCTGATGATGCTTGTATTCTAATGCTAATATTGCTCCTGAAGTCCTGGTTGTCCCAGAGAATCTGCATGTAGAACTTGCCCCCAGGTTATTTCTGATTGAAATAAAGATGCCAGTAGCTGGGCAGAAGAGACAGGTGGCTTTAGGTTTCTTGGGGATGGAGGAGAACCATGAGGGGAAGAAGGTAGAAGAGAAAGGAGAGGCCACCATGGGTTAGGTGAGCTATGAAAATGTGGCCCTGAAGGCTGGCCGATTAGAGTTAAGGGCAGCCCAGATGAAACATATAGTAAGTAGCAACTCAGGGATATTGATAGGAAAGTAGATTCTAATAACATAGGGGGTAGATATCTGTCCAGTACTTGTGCTGATTAAGGTTTATTGTAAATATAAAGGGTATGTGTGCTTTTTATATGAGAATTAGATGATCAAAGGCAGGATACAAATCTCAGGTTGGGATTACATGATTTCTAAAATAAACTGGAGGCTCAATATTTAACAAAACCTCACTTAAAAATATTAATTTCAGATTCTTGAATGAAAAACATATGCTGTCCCTTTAAGACTAGGAGGCAGGGAGAATTGGTTTCTTAGCTATGTTGTTTTTCCCCAAGGACTAGGGCAAAATATGTGCTAATTTGTTTTGCCTTATTCTAGGGCTCATAGCATAAGTTGAGACACATCTGGGCCTTCCATACAACACACCAAGAAGCAGGCTCAAACTTCACCCTTCTGTCTTCTCAAACACTATCCTATGCTGACTTGGAGATGCAGCTTAATTGAGTGAATGCTAAAAGCTCCTGCTGTGCAGTGAAGCAGGTAAAGTCTTGCTGCTCAGAGAGCAGAAAGCAAGCTGCATGCCTCCTGCAATCAAAAAATTATAGCAAAGAAAGTAAATTAAAATGTCAGCACTACCTTAAGCAACTGATTTCTTTCAAGGTGGGCTCCACGGGAATACTAGGACTGCTTAGCCTAGTACATGACACATACGTGATGGCCTGAGAATAGGGTTATACAATAAATAAAATGAAATTTAAATAAAGTTAAATATAGGAAAGGATATTAATTTAATTTATATGAAGAAAAAGGGGAAGTAAGTTTATTCACAGAGATTAATCTACATAGAAGGGGAAAATAAATGGAAATTAAATGTTTTTAAGGAGACATGGATGAATAAATAAATTCAGGCCTTTGATCTCAATGCTTAGGAGACAAAGGCAAGGATAGTTAGGCTTCTTATGAGTCTGAAGCAACCTAATCTACAGACAAATCCGGGCTAGCTTGGGCTACACTGAGAAACCTTATCTCAATAAATAACAATAACTGTTTTAATTATCAAAATGAAGTGGTTATAAGTTCGGTGGTTATAATGATATTACAAATCCTCTATTTGAGAGGTCATTGTAGAGCAGTCCTAAATAAAAGAGGCTGATAAAATCAATCAGTCTATACTTTTGATACTTTTTAGGTTTTCTGGACCAGTGACATGATATTTTGGGAGAGAGGCTCTGTATTTGTGTTAATAGGAAAGAACAGGCTTTGGACTCCTTCCAAAGTAACAAGAATAAGATTTTATAGAGGAAGACCACTTGAAGATCTTGACTGCAGTCAGGAATGAAAAAAAAAATCAAGAAGACCAGATAGGATAAGTAACATGATTTGCTGATCCCTCTACATGAGAATTGCCATAAAGTTGGCTGAGACATAAACATGTCTCCATCCAAATCATTAGCTATACATAGCCTATAAATCTTGTTGGCTACAGAATCCTCAAAATTCATCATGTGGCATATGGCATGAACGATGATTTATTCCAATTTGGCTGTTGATCAAACTAACTCATAGAAAAGAGAGTTGTCTTTTACCTGCTCAAACAAGGAACAAAATTTCATTCTTAAATTATCTGTGTACCTTGCACAATTCGTACAAATATATTAACAGAACTAAATCTTGGTTATAAGGTTTATATATTACAGAATGAAACACCAAGAAGGCAGCCCTGACAAGATTTACCATTGGAGATGCTGAAATGACCAGCTCTTCCAACTATCTGCCTGATCCTGCCTCAACTGATGCTGTTTCCAGAGACTTCCTTCCAGAACAGCTTCAAGAAAAACTGCTAATCATCAATGACTTTGCTTGGTTCATCCAGTCTTTCAGACTATACCAATCAGAACTTCAGTTAAGCTCTGAACTTTCTCAACATATAAAGACTTGGCAACAAATAATGCCAACTAACTTTATTTTGACTTAACCATTTTTCAACTTTCCTTTTTGGGCTCAAACAGGAATACTTTGCCCCAATTTAACAGGAAGCAATTATGAGAAAATCATTGCAGTCCCTTAAGTTAGGATAGATGGTTTTAGTCATTTTATAAATTATAGATAAGTTGTCGTTTTAAGGGATAATTTACAAGTAATTATAGTTTTGGACAGGGAGGAAACTAAAAGGGGGCTTATACTCAGGGATTTCTCTTCCCTCTTCTCTATTATTTTTTTCTTTCTTAGGTAAAGGCAAGGGGGTTGAGAAGAAAAAGGCAGATATAATAATATTATAGAAATTAACAAATAGGGATGGATTATTAAATCTACTCTTAAATAAAAACATTTCAAAGCCATAATCTTACATTGGTAGAGTACTTTATGTTTTGATTCAGAATTAACATTATATTTTCTTACATTGATACAGAATTTGTATATTGATACAGCTTGAAGGTTTTAATTGATATAGCTCTTCATATATTGATACAAATTTTAAAATTAATTTTGTTACTCTTAAATCGTCATTGTAGCTAAGCAGCTCATATGGAATCCTGGGTGTACTCATAGTCATTTTAATGGCTGCTATTACAAACTGTTTAGGATGATTATGTAATGCAATTTGTCAATTCATCAAACTCATAGTCATGTTGGATACTAGACTGGATTATCACAAAGAATAAACATTCTGGGTTATACAGATAATAGGTAGCTGGAGACAGGCAATGTTTGCTTGTTCAGAGTGTCAGAGATCACAGAATATGCATTTAAAATCCATTACATTATTTAAAAAATTTTTTGATTATAAGACATGTCTGCTCCTGACAATACCCTCATTTCACTTCAAAGAAGATGCTGAGCATCAATATCTCCATATACACTTGCTTCCCTTATGGCAAGCTAGCCACTAGGCAAGAAATGCCCTAACTTTATCTGCTGACAAAATGATGTCCAAAAAGGACAAATGGATGCAGGTTATCGATGGTTAAGTTCTGCCAAAACAGGGTAAGCTAATCCTTCCTAATTCCTGCTTCACATAAGGTCTGTCAGATGTTCTAGGTCAGAGAGCTGAAGATAGATGCTCCAACATTATAAGGAATGTTGAAAGTAAAATAAGAAAGGAAGGATTCGAACTCCTGTCTAGGCAGTCAGCTGTCTCTGCCAATTGTTTAAATTTTGGAAGCTGTGTTCCTGTACTTCCTGCATTCTCAAATACTCCTTCTCAAATCTCTAAAGAGGTTGATGATTAGATAATTATAGTCTCGCAATGAAACTTAAGTTGTTTAGGATTCAAGAACATGTTCTAGGTCTAAAAAGATGGAAGTAGGCTCAGATATTTTGGTCATTCTGATAAGCCTTTAGAAATAGTGATCTTGGGAGTTTCACGGAATTTTGTTTATTGTCTTGCTTATTTGTGTTTATTGTCTTGCTTGTTCCTTAACTATTTTCATCTATTGTATTGCTAGTTCCTCAACCTAGAACTGACCTTAATAGCATGTAACTAAAATGATATGAAAGCAAAAAGGAAGAGGGGGGATGGAATAGGGGGTTTCTAGGGAGGGAAAATGGGGAAAGGGAATGTCATCTGAATGTAAATAAATAAAATATTCAATTTAAAAAAAGATGTTAAAACAAGTTAGAATCAAAGATGATTTAGGTACAGAATTGAAAAGACATTAGTGGTAAGGTTCATCATTCAAGTTACAAATACAAATACACTGGAATTTAAATGTAATTCATACTTAATAATTTTCATAATTGTTTAAAATATGTATTGTTTGTTATTATAAGAGAAAGAGACTTTTTAATTAGATAAAATGTGGGAAATGTAATGGGTTGGTCTGATGCTGCTTATATTTTAATGCTAATATTGGACCCCAAAGACCTGGTTGTCTTAGAGACAGAGAATCTGAATGTAGACTTTTCCCCAAATTATTTCTGATTAGTAAATAAACATGCCAATTGCCAGTAGTTGGGCAGAAGAGACATAGGTGGAGTTTAGGGGTCATCTCAAGCGTAGGCAGGTCTCCCTCAGATCTTTGTGGCACCAAACTGGTTTCTGACTAGCTCTATGTCTGGGTCAACCCTGGGAGCCAATCTGAGTCTGTGTAGCAATAAACTGGAGGTCGACTCGGGCTATCTACCTGTCCCTGCCCCCAGAATCAACTGGTGGTCATCTCAGACTTGATTTGTTTCCTTAAGTAGACTACTAATTGTTGAGATGTTCATAGGTCAGGAGACTGAGTGTAGACAGCTTCTCTTCTCTGTGTTACTACTGATGCACATGTGACACAACAGCCATACCTGCAATGCCTGTGGGGATAGGAGTCTTTATTTTTATTCTCTCATATATTACCTCACATTCTCAAATTTTCCTCTTTCCCATAGTCTCCATCTTCCCACACCTTTCCTCTCCCCAAGATCCACTCCTCCTCCATTTCACTCAGAAAGGGGTAGGGGTACCAAGAATAGCAACCAAACATGGCATATCAAGTTGCAATAAGACTAGGTACATCCCCCTCATTTTAAGGTTAGATGTTGCAACCCAGTAGAAGAAGAAAATAAAAACAGTCCCAAAAGTAGGCAAAATACTCAGAGACATCCCCCATTTCCACTATTAGATATTCCATAAGAACACCAAGCTACACAAATATTTGTGCAGAGGATCTACATCAGATGCCTAGAGGCTCCCTGATTCAGTCTCTGAGGGCCCATATGAACTCTAGTTAGTTGATTATATGGATCTCAAGTTGGACCAGAAACTTTTTGGTCACTACCACAAGTTCTGTGCAACCTTTATCCCAGTACATCTAAGGTTTTGTGGCTGTATTCGTGTCTCAATACCTCCATTGGAAGCCTTATCTGGTTACGTAAGATAAGTTGTTCAGGCTCCATATCCCCTATTACTAGGAGTCTTAGCTGAGAGGTTACCATTGCACTATGTTTCTATCTCAAGCCCAAATGCCCCTGCTCAATTCTAGTTGTTTTTCCCAGTATTTTCTCCCATCATTCCTCCACACCTGTTCCCTCCTGTTCCCAACTCACCCAGTCCCCAAATCTATTACATTTTCCCCTTCCCAGAGAAATCTATGTGTCTTCTATTGAGCACTCCTTGTTACTTAGCCTCTCTGTATCTACAGATTATAGAATGATTATCCTTCTCTTTACAGCTAACATACACATATAAGTGAGTATATACCATTTTTGTCTTTCTGGGTCTGGGTTACCTCACTCAAGATGATTTCTTCTAGCTTGGTCCATTTGCCTGCAAATTTCAGAAGGTTATTTCATTTTGAACAGCTGAGTAATTCTCCACTGTATAAACATGCTACATTTGCTTTATCCATTCTTTACTTATGAGACTTCTAAGGTTTTTTTTTTCTTCAATTTTTGGTTATTACAAATAAAGCTGCTATGAATATAGTTGAGCAAGCATCCTTGTGCTAGGATGGAACATTCTTTGAGTATACGCCCAGGAGAGGTATAGTTGCGTCTCTAGGTATATGAGTTCCCTATGTTCTGAGAACTGTCATATAGTTTCCCAAATTGGCTGTACAAGTTTTCATTCCCATCAACAATAGAGAAGTGTTTCCCTTGCTCTACAAGTATGCCAGTATGAGCTGTCACTTGTGTTTTTTATCTTAGCTATCTGACAGGTGTAAGATGGAATCTCTTAGTCGTTTTGATTTGCATTTTCCTGATGGCTATGGATGGTGAACACTTCTTCTTTTTATTATTGGATATTTTATTTACATTTAAGATGTTATCACCTTCCCCCCCAAGAAACCCTCATCCCATCCCCCTCCTCCTGCTTCTATGATGTTGTGCCCCCACCCACCCTTATTTAAGTGCTTCTTATCTGTACAAGATTCTTCTGTTGAGAATTCTGTTTAGATCGTACTCCATCTTTTAATTGGATTATTTGGTTTGTTGATGTCTAGTTTCTTGACTTCAGTGTATATTGGGTATTAGTCCTCTGTCAGATATGGAGTTGGTGAAGATCTTTTTCCATTTTGTAGGTTGCTACTGTGTCCTACTGATGGTGCCCTTTGCTTTATAAAAGATTTTCAGTTTCATGGAGTTTCATTTATTACTGCTCTGTCAAATGTGGCATCTTAAAGAGATATATTCCTAATATCAATAATAATTTCCTTTGGTAAAAAATTCAAATATGGGTACATTGCATAGGGGGTGATGATATTTTTAAGAGGGAGGGCTCATGCAAATTCTTTGGGTCTGTGTTAGTCAGGGTTCTCTAGAGTAACAAAATTTATAAAATGAATGTCTATACTTAAAGATATAATTTATTATAATTTATACAAGCTGCAATTCAGCTACTTCAACAATGGCTGGTTGTGAATGGAAAACTGAAGCATCTAGTCTTGCTCAGCCCATAAGTCTGGATGTCTCCATTGGTTTTCATTATATGCTGGAATCCCAAACAAGTAAGTTCTAGCGAGAGTGAATATTCTGCTTGCAGGGAGAGCAAACTGGCAAAAAGCAAAAGCTTCCTGCTTACATGTCCTTATATAGCCTTCCAGAAGAGAGAGTGCCCTAGCTTTAAGGTGCATCTTCCTTCCTGAAGATCCTGATTAATGACATGCCTTTTTCCAGCTTGAGAAATCTAGATTAAAGCCATATCTTCCGAACTCACAGATCCAGATTAGAAGTGGGTCTTCTAAGGCTGAATTGATTGCTCAGTGATTAAGGAGCTAAATGCTCTTTCGTAGAGCCAGGGTTCAATTTCCAGTTCCTACAGTAGCTCAAAAACGTCTCTAACTCCAAGATCGACATCCTCATCCAGACATACACACAGGCAAAACACCAATGCACATAAAAATTAATTTTTTTCTTAAAAAAAGAGAAATAATTCTTCCTACTTCAAATTAAGTAAAATCCCTCACAGGTACATCCTCTACTTTGGTTTAGTTCCAGAAGTAGTCAAGTTGACAACCAAGAGTAGCCAACTCAAGATGATTGGGGGCTAACACTCAGAAAGTAGTTATCTTTCATGTCTTCAGTGAGTATATGATTTTAAAAGGAGCATCACAGCTGTCATTGAGTCTGTTCAACATACATACACAAACTGTCACATTGTTATTATTCCTAAGGAAATGAAGTCTGCATTCTTATTTCATTTCTGTTAGATAAGTATTATGATTAAAGCAACTTAGAGAGGAAAAATATTTCTTTAGTTTGCAATTCTAAGTTACAGTCCAACATTGTGGAGATGTGAGAATCACAAAGGATGGAAGCAGCTACTTGCATCACACCCACAGTCATGAACGCACAGATGTCTTCTTGATCCCTTGTTTGTCTTTCACTCAATTTCCTCATTGTCATTTAGGTGACTACTCTCACCCTATGGAATGCTTTTACAAAATTGAATTAGTTCTTTCTATATCAATTAATTTAAGATAATCATCCAAAGACATTCCCATAGAACAACCCAATATAGACATTTATTATTGAGATTCTCTTCCAAAGTGATTCTATATTATATTAACAGGTAAAGCTAGCCATCACAATAGGTCATTGTGATGTTATACCATGACACTTGGATTTACAACCTCACAAAATATGTGCTACACAAACTTCTCTTCATAATTGGTCTCTTCCAAGTATTTTTATAGTAACAAAATGCTGATATTATGATTTCCAAGCCCCACAAATAAATTTCCATATTAACAACAATTTAAATGGTGAAAACATATTTTCTGATAAAAGCAAAAGGAAATAAAAAATAAAAGCACATAAATTAGCATGCTTTAATTATTTAGTACCATATTTATTACTACTGTGCACTTGACACCTATTATAATTGAAATGCTTTATATACAATCAACTTGACCAAGACAATATGGTCAATGAGACCACACAATAACTTTAGGTGATTAGGCTGCAATTCATACCCAAGTCATTTCCTGTCATGCACATATGGTATATTTCACTGTCTATAACCAAAACCTTTGTGATTCTAATAGTAAGTCTACTATAAACAAATAGTAGACTTCCTCTGCCTAATATATTTTATGACTGATACTTAATATTCATATTTTAGAATGTTAAAATATTAAGTCAATATTAAATATGTACTGATTAATTTATCAGTCTAATATTATACTAGCGGTACCTGGAAGGGATATATTTCTTTTGCTCAATTTTGGTTAAAAATGTACAACAATATTTTTTCTCTCCCATTCTTCCCTAATTTGCAAGAACCTAACAGAAGTTCAATAGCATCAAGGTTTGTTATAAAAAAAACTCATGTTCATATGACACCCACTGTCTTCCACCAGTGTTGATACTGTTAACTGTACCCATGAAAATTTATCAAGTTAATATCAGCATTTTACATCTTAAAATTTTCAACCTACACCCATCACAATGGGTAAAATCAATAAAACAAGTGACAGTGCTCAAGATCCTGTAGAGCAAGGAGAACACTCATCTATTGCTGGTTGGAATACAAACTTGTACAGCACTATGGAAATCAGTATGGCAGTTCCTTAAGAAGATAAGAATTGATCTACCTCAATACTGTGTATTGAATTGATTGAACAAAGAATTTATCTATACTCAATACTCTTGGGTATAAACCCAAAAGCTGCTCTATCCTATCACTCAGTTGTTTAAAAAGTAAATAGATTAAAATAAAATAAAATAAATAAAATAAAATAAAATAAAAAAGAAGACAACATGAAAACAAACAATCATCCAGAGTGAGGAATTTCAGATTCCAAAGTACAAATATGATCTGTGCCTTGCTTAGCCATCATCAGAGATGCTTCCTCTTGCAAAAGATAGAAACAAATACAGAAACCCATAGCTAGTGCATTATGCAGAAAGAGAGACTTTGAAACACTCAACCCTAAATTTGACATCTCCATGAAATCCCTTCCCTCAGAACTTAGGGAATCCCAAGGAAGAGGAAGTGGAAGTAGTGTAAGAGCCATAAGGGATGTGGGACACCAAGAGAACATTACCCTCTACATCAACATATGCAAACCTCATAGGAACTCACAGAGACCCAAGAGTATGCACAGGACTTGCACCAGTCTGCACCAGGTCCTATGTGAATAGATTATGACTTCCACATTAGTGTAATTATGGGATTCCTAAATGTGCTAGCAAGTGGGCTTTGTTTGTTTGTCTTGTCCAATTTCAATGTGATGTTTTTTGTTTTATCTTATATTTTACTTTGTTATGTGTTGTTGTTGTTATCTCTTAAAAGGTGTTCTCCTCTAATGAGAAACAGAAAGGGAATAGGCCTGGAAGGGAGGGTGAGAGGAGAGGAACTGAGAGATAGAGAGAGGGGAAACCATAATCAGACTATATTATGTGAGAAAATAATCTATTTTCAATAAAAGAAAAAGTTTAAAAATATACACATTGATACACAGAGAATGTATTTGTTTCAAGGTTTCATGGTGGGTTAAATTGTGGAACAAGGTTTCAATGACCAGATAAATGAAGCAGAACTTTCTCCCACAACTAAGCAATCACCCAACAACTAAACAAGGGCCTCCAACCACAATACATGCTATACACAGCTAAATATGTTTTCTGCTCAAGGATGTTGTCCTTGTTTTTCTTCCGGATCAAGTCTCAAGAGTCCAATTGTTTCTGCCTTTAGGACTTCCTTGAACAACAGTCAGCTGAGATTTCCCAGCACAGCCGAAGTCTACTGTTCAGTGAGATTCCATGAACAGCTTAAGTATGTAATTTGTTAGTTCTCAATGGGAGTTTGGAGGACTTTTAGATAAGGCAACATATGAGGTAAAATGTTCCATTTTCTTCATTTGGAAGGAAGTTACTTTGTTTCTTACCTCCAAAGAAAACATAAACCCAAAGCAAAAAGATTTTCTAATTCAAGACTTGGCTAAAGCCTCGAAGCAGTTTTGCAGCAACATATCCCTCATTCCACTGGAATCTTTCCAAATGTCTCTCCAATGTTCACTGCAGTTAGTTAGCGGCAACAGCCCCCCCTTCCCAACAGCTGACTATAAACATAACATCTGCATTACATCATGTTGACATATGAATATTTTAGAATTCATAGCCAAAACTATGCAGTCATAGTTTCTGACAGAAAGATGGTTGTGGAAAGAAAGAGAATTGTACACATTTGATTTTCTTGGATTATGGTAAGCTTCAGTAATACTGGTCAACGTTGTATTTATTTGTCTCCTAACATTGAAAGAGCTGAGAAAAGAAGTGCTGTGTTGGATGACAAAGCCTGTTATTATAAAGCCACAAAGCATACTACAGGGAATTATTCAAAACAGATGTGTATGTACACTAACATTTATTTCTTCTTTGTCTAAAAGATAATCATTTTCTGCTTGAACTGAGCTGTCAAAGTGAAAATATTTTCATTAATACAGAGTGAGATTGCAGGCATTTCTTTCCTAATAGAATCTGCTGCCTCCATTCATTTTATAATTGTCTTAATGAGCCCATCTTTCCCAACCTGGAGTCTTAAACAAATAAACCGATTTAAACTCAAGCTACAGACAGATGAAAATTGATTTGCTCCACAGGGAATCGCTTCACATTCCACCACAGATATTTCATAATTACAGGATTTGGTTGTCAACGATCTATGTGGACAACTTTTGGTTAGGATATCCACAAGTATAATATCTTACATAAAGTCCCACTACCATTGAAATTAAAGAATGAAAGCAAAGCAAATGCTTTATTGAACTCGTTCACAATAACATTTGTGAGATAGCAGAGAGTTCCTGGATTTTGACCTTTGAAATACTTGATAATTTGAGTTATCTAACAGAGTAATCCCTGTAGGGTTCAGTATCCTGAGAAAATTGCTTTGACTACCCTAAGTTGCTGGAATATCAGTTAAGTCAATATGTTATTCATTTAGGTGGAAAACAGACAACTACAGAGTATACACTCCATTCCCTCCATCATCTTGTAACCATAGCAGTAATCATGTGATTTTTAAAGTATGGCCAGAGGTCACACAAAAGAGAAAAGTAACATGATTTCCGTACTTTGTGGTGGGATGTTTCTGTATTAATGCAAAATATATTAGGTTGCAGCAATATTCTGAATATGAGGAGATTTGTATTTAGAGTAATAGCTAAATGATTGCATTTAAATAAAAATGGAGGGAAAGAGATCATCCATTATATCAAAAAAAACCATATTTTTGATGACTTTCAGTTTAAAAATGTTTATCCTCTATAATGTTTATTTTTTTATACAGTAGAAAACACAGCCGCCTTTATTCCCATGGTCCATGGTTATTTTAGAAGACAGCAAAGGATCTACACAACAACTAATAGGTAAATTTATGAAAGTTAGAGAATGAAAGATCAGCTGAAATTCTGACCTTTCCATATGTTAGCAAAGAATTATTAGAAATCAAAAATACTAGAAATCAAATTCATTAATAGCATTCAGTACTCATAGATAGATTTAGTCAAATATGGTTATAATTCAGACAATAAAACTAGAAAACACTGCTGAAAT
Organism: Mastomys natalensis; assembly: GCA_021653895.1. Taxonomy (NCBI): domain Eukaryota; kingdom Metazoa; phylum Chordata; class Mammalia; order Rodentia; family Muridae; genus Mastomys; species Mastomys natalensis. Next base: position 1,251,644 of record JAJTUV010001213.1, on the reverse strand, counting down.
TAAAAAGGATCCAAAATAGTGGAGAATTTCACCAGGAAAATGAAATGAATCATGTTGTACAATTAAAATATTAATTTTCTTCAATTACTCTAGAGCAGCAATGTAATTTCAGTCAAAGTTCTAGCAAAAGTATTGTGCAGGTCAACAAGCTAGCTTCAAATGATACATGAAAATATAAAGGAGATATTACCTTGTCTGTCCCTAGAAGTATGCCATTCTAGCCTATTAATTAGAATGTAACTTGGGTATTGCAAGTGTTTGGGCTAATATCCACTTATCAGTGAGTGCATACCATGTGTGTTCTTAAGTGATGGATTACCTCACTCAGGATGAAATTTTCTAGTTCCATCCATTTACCTCATTGTTTTTAATAGCTGAGTAGTACTCCATTATGTAAATGTACCAAATTTTCTGTATCCATTCCTCTGTAGAAGGACATCTGGGTTCTTTCAGCTTCTGGCTATTATAAATAAGGCTGCTATGAACATAGTGGAGCATTGTCTTTATTATAAGTGGGAACATCTTCTGGATATATGCCCAGGAGTAGGTATAGCAGGGTGCTCAGGTAATGTTGTGTCCAATTGTCTGAGGAATCGCCAGACTATTTCTAGAGTGGTTGTATCAGCTTGCAATCCCACTAACAATGGAGGAGTGTTCCTCTCTCTCCACATCTTGCTTTGTGACCTGAGTTCTTGATCTTAGCCATTCTGACTGATGTGAGGAAGAATCTCAGGGTTGTTTTGATTTGCATTTCCCTGATGACTAAGGATGTTGAACATTTTTTTAGAATGCTTCTGGGCCATTCGAGTTTCTTCAGTTGAGAATTCTTTGTTTAGCGCTGAACCTCAGTTTTTAATAAGGTTATTTGGTTGTCTGGAGTCTAATTTCTTGAGCTCTTTGTATATATTGGATATTAGTCCCTCTATCGATGTAAGGTTGGTAAAGATCTTTTCCCAATCTTTTGGTTGCCATTTGGTCCTATTGACAGTGTCCTTTGTCTTACAGAAGCTTTGCAACTTTATGAGGTCTCATTTGTCAAATTCTCGATCTTAGGCATAAGCCATTGGTGTTCTATTCAGGAAATTTTCCCCTGTGCCCAAGTACTTGTGGCTTCTTCCTACCTTCTCTTCTATTATTTCAGTGTATCTGGTTTTATGTGAAGGTCCTTTATCCACTTGGACTTGAGTTTGCACAAGGAGATAAGAATGGATCGATTTGCATTCTTCTGCCTTCTGACCTCCATTTGAACCAGCACCATCTGTTGAAAATGCTGTCCTTTTACACTGGATGGTTTTAGCTCCTTTGTCAAAGTGACCATAGGTGTGTGTGTGTTCATTTCTGGGTCTTTAATTACTATTCCACTGATCTTCCTGCCTGTCTCTGTACCAATACCTTGCAGTTTTTATCACTATTTCTCTGTAGTTCAGCTTGAGGTCAGGGATGGTTATTCTCCCAGTAGTTCTTTTGTTGTTGAGAATAGTTTTCATTCTCCTGGGTTTTTTGTTATTCTAAATGAATTTGCAAATTGCTCTTTCTATCTCTATGAAGAATTGAGTTGGTATTTTGATGGAGATTGCATTAAATCTGTAGATTTCTTTCCCCAGATGAGAAGATCATGAAGAATGAAGACCAAAGTGTGGATGCTTTTGTCCTTCTTAAAAGGAGTAACAAAATACTCATGGGAGCAAATATGGAGACAAAGTGTGGGACAGAAACTGAAGGAGGGGCCACCTGGAGATGGCTCCACCTGGGTATCCATCCTATGTGCAGTCACCAAAGGCAGACACGATGTGGCTGCAAGAGAGTGCATGCTCACAGGAGCAAAATATAGCTGTCTCCTTAGAGGTCCACCAGAGCCTGACATATACAGAGGCAGATACTCACAGTTAATCATTGAACTGATCATGGGATTCCCAAGGGAGAAGTTAGAGAGAAGACTGAAGGAGCTGAAGGGGTTTGCTGCCCATGGAGCAAGCAGCAACACCAACAACAAAGCTCCCAGGGTCTAAACCCCCAAAGCCTGGGAGCACATAAGGAGAGATCCATGGTTCCAGCTGTATATGTATGGGAGGATGGCCTTGTTGGTCATAGGTAGGAGAGGAAGTCCTTGGTCCTGTGAAGGTTGGATGACCCAGTGTGAGGAAATTCAAGGGTGGGAGGAAAGAGTGGGTGGGTGGGGGTACATCCTCATAGAAGCAGGAGGAGAGGGATGGGATAGTGTGTTTCTGGGTGAGGGGATGGGGAAAAGGGATAACATCTGAAATGTAAATAAAATATCCAATAAATAAATAATAAATAAAAATTTAACAAGGAAAAACAAAAAAGAATGTAACACTCATATCCTTGAACCTGCCTCCTCCCTTTTAGCTTCTAAACACAAATAGACAGCATGTCTATTTCACTCAAGGTACTAACATATCCTGAGTGAAATATCCTGAGTGAATTTCTTATTTCTTTTTCTGACAATCTCATTTTGATAGCTATTTTTCATTGTCAATTGACTATATCTGGGGTGAACTACAGTCTAGAAATGGAGAGTATACCTATAAGAATTTTTTTTTTGCTTGGTTTGCAATATGTGAATCCACTCTTATCTGGACCTTTGAGGCACATCTCTGATCCAAATCTTGAGATGGAAAAACATACCTTTAATATGGGTGATACCTGCTAGAATCCTATATAAGGACATGGAAGAAGGAAGATTTTGTTCTTTGCCCATGTCTTGCTTAGCACATCCATTCCTTCACTGGCATAGGAACCTACTTCTTTGGAATTCGAGAACATACAAAAGACAAGGTAAGACATCCAGCCTTATGAAACTAGTAACTACTAAGTAACTTGGACTTTACATTCATAGCTAGCCATTCTTGGATTAGCTGGACTACAGCCTATAACTCTTGCAATAAATGTATATATATAATTAATTTATTCCATGAGTTCTGTGACTCTAGAGAACCCTGATTAACACACTCAACTTCAATTATAAGTGAGGGAAATGTCTAAAGCTAGCATGACTACAACTAGAATAGCCTATGAGCTGCAAGGTAAGTACTAATCATTTCAATTTTCTAGATTATTTTCAAAGACCACATCCTAATGAAAATTTCTTATGCTTCTGAAATATCATAGTATTCATTGTATAAGTTGTTTAAGCATTAAAAATAAACACCTAATGTGCTTATAATTTTTTCTGCTTTTGGGTTAGTGAATCTCATTGTTCCATCCTCAGGAATCATCTTCTGAATTTTATCTTAATGAAGTTGAAATTTCTTTTGCAAGACTAATGTAATCACTTGAAAAGTCTACTTTGAGGCAGTCAAAGGGCGCCAGCTCTGCACCCAATCCCCAAACCCAAAGGAAGCTGGACTCCAAGGAGTTCTAACATGCCCAAGAACATGAGTGAGTAGGTTGCAACACAGCACCCCCAAACAGGGATAATTGGGACCCATGGGGACCCAGGAACTTCCTCAGGGCTCCAGACACTTCTGGACTGCACCAGTGCCTGGAGCAGTCATAGGGTGCCAGCTCTGAATTCAATCCCCCCAAAACCCAGAGGAGGCTTGACTCCCAGGAGTTCTAACATGCCCAAGATCATAGGATAATAGGATCATAAGATCTCAGGAGCCAGGGCACACCAGGACTTAGGATCCCAGAAGTAACCTGACTCCCAGGAGCTATCACAACCAGGGTCTCAGGATCATAGGATCACAGAGACAGCTGGACTCTGAGAAGATCTGACACAACAAAGATAACAGGATAGACAGGCTTCAGTCAGAGACAGTGAGGGAAGGTAGCACTAGAGATAACATGATGGTAAAGCCAAGCACAAGAACAAAAGCAACAGAAACTAAGGTTACCTGACATTATCAGAACCAAGTTCTCCCACCATAGCAAGTCCTGAATACCTCATGGCACAGAAAAGTAAGATTCAGATTTAAAATCACTTCTCATGATGATGATAGAAAACTTTAAGAAAGACATAAATAACTCCCTCAAAGAAATACAGGGGAACACAGGTAAACAGGTAGAAGCCTTTAAAGCGGAAACACAAAAATGCCTTAAAGAATTACAAGAAAACACAACCAAACAAGTGAAGAATTGAACAAAACCATCCAGGACATAAAAATAATAAAAAAAACCACAAATGGAGACTTCCCAGGAGATAGACAACCTAGGAAAGATATCAGGAGTCATGGATGCAAGCATCACCAACAGAATACAAGAGATAGAAGAGAATCTCAGGTGCAGAAGACACCATGGAAAACATTGACAAACTATCAAAGAAAATACAAAAAAAAAAAAAAAACCTAACCCAAAACATCCAGGAAATCAGGACACAATGAGAGGACCAATAGGTATAGAAGAGAACAAAGATCCCAACATAAAAGGCCAGAGAATATCCTCAACAAAACTATAGAAGAAACTTCCCTAAGCTAAAGAAAGAGATGCCAATGAACATACAAGCCTACAGAACTCCAAATAGACTAGATCAGATAAAATTCACCCCTTCACATAATAATCAAAACACAATATGAACAAAAGAAAGAATATTAAAAGAAGTAAGGGAAAATGGTCAAATAACTTACAAAGGCAGACCTATAAGAATTACACCAAACTTTTCACATGAGACTATAAAAGCCAGAAGATCCTAGAAAGATGTCATACAGTCCTTGAGAGAATATAAATGTCAGCTCAGGCTACTATACCCAGCAAAACTCTCAATTACCATAGATGGAGAAAATAAGATGTTCAAAACCAAATTTATACAATCTCTTTCCACAAATCCAGCCCTACAAAGTATAATAGAGGGAAACCTCCAACACAAAGAGAGAAATTATACCTTAGAAAAAGCAAGAAAGTAATCTTCCAACAAAACCAAAAAAGACAGCCACAAAAACACAACTCCACCTCTAATAACAAAAAATAACAGGAAGCAACAATCATTTTTCCTTATTATCTCTTAACATCAATGGACTCAGTACCCCAATAAAAAGATATAGACTAACAGATTGGATAGGTAAAAAGACCCAACATTTTGCTGCATACAGGAAATGCACCTCAGTGACAAAGACAGACACTATCTCAGAATAAAAGGCTGGAAAACAATTTTCCAAGCAAATGTTCCCAAGAAACAAGGTGGAATAGCCATTATAATTTCGAATATAATAGACTTTCAACCAAATGTTATCAAAAGGTAAGGATGGACAATTCATACTCATCAAAAGAAAGATCAACTAAGATGAAACCTCAATTCTGACCATCTATGCACCAAATACAAGGGCACCAACATATAAAATGATAATTAATGAAAAACTGCAACACAAGGAGGGAAACTACAACCTAGAAAAAGCAAGGAAGTAATCTTTCAACAACCCCAAAAGAAGATAGCTACACAAACATAATACCACCTCTAATAACAAAAATAACAGGAAGCAACAATCATTTCTCTTTAATATCTCTTAATATCAATGGACTCAATTCCCCAATAAAAAGATGTAGACTATCAGACTGGATACATAAACAGGACCCAGAATTTTGCAGCATACAGGAAATACACCTCGTGAAAAAGACAGACACTACCTCAGAGTAAAAGGAAGGAAAACAATCTTCCAAGCAAATGGTCCCAAAAAACAAGCTAGAGTAGACATTCTAATATCAAATAAAATCAATCTTCAACCAAAGTAATCAAAAAAGATAAGGAAGGACACTTCATACTCATCCACAGGAAAATCTACCAAGATGAACTCTCAATTCTGAACATCTATGCTCCAAATGCAAGGGCACCCACATACATAAAAGAAACTTTACTAAAGCTCAAAGCACACACTGTACCTCACACAATAAGAGTAGGGGATTTCAATACCCACTCTCAGCAATGGTCAGATCATGGAAACGAACAACGAGACACAATGAAACTAACAGAAGTTATGAACCAAATGGATTTAATTGATATCTATAGAACATTTAACCATAAAACAAAAGAATATACTTTTTCTCAGCACCTCATGGTACCTTCTCTAAAATGACCATATAATTGGTCACAAAATAGGCCTCAACAGATACAAAAAGATTGAAATAATCCCTTGCATCCTATCAGATTACAATGACTAAGGCTAGTCTTTAATAATGATAAAAACAATGGAAAGCCCACATACACGTGGAAACTGAACAACTTCTACTCATTGATGACTTGGTCAAGGAAGAAATAAAGAAAGAAATTAAAGACTTTTTAGAATTTGATGAAAATGAGGACACATCATAACAAAACTTGTGGGACTCCATGAAAGCAATGCTAAGAGGAAAAATCATAGCTCTAAGTGCCTACAAAAAGAAACTGGAAGGAGCATACACTAACAACTTGACAGCACACGTGAAAGCTTAGGATCAAAAGAAGCAAATGCATCCAAGAGGAGTATATGGCAGGAAATAATCAAACTCAGGCAAATCAACCAAGTAGAAACAGAAAGAACTATACAAAATATCAACAAAACAGGAATTGGTTCTTTGAGAAAATCAACAAGATAGATAAACCTTAGCCAGACAAACAGAGGCACAGAAACGTGTCCAAATTAATAAAATGAGAACTGAAAAGGGAGACAGAAACTGAGGAAATTCAAAAAAATCATCAGATCCTACTACAAAGGCCTAACCTCAACAAAATTGGAATATCTGGATGAAATGAACAAATTTCTAGAAAGATACCAGATACCAAAATTAAACCAGGAGCAAATAAACCATCTAAAAAGTCCATTAACCCTAAAGAAACAGCAACAGGCATTAAAAGTCTACCCACAAAAGAAAGCCCAGGACTACATGGTTTTAGTTCAGAATTCTATCAGAGCTTCAAGGAAGACCTAATACCAATTCTATTCAAAATACTCCACAGAATAGAAACAAAAGGAGCACTAACCAATACATTCTATGAAGCTACAATCACGCTCATACCTAAACTTCACAAAGACCCAACAAAGAAAGAGAAAGTTCAGACCAATCTACCTTATGAATATCAATGCAAAAATACTCAATAAAATTCTTGCAAACAGAATCAAAGAACACATCAAAACAATCATCAATCATGATCAAGTAGGCTTTATCCAGGAATGCAGGGATGGTTCAATATTCGGAAATCCATCAATGTAATCCACTATATAAACAAACTCATAGGAAAAAAAAACCCACATGATCATCTCACTAGATGCTGAGAAAGCATTTGACAAAATTGAATATCCATTCATGGTAAAAGTCTTTGAAAGATCAGTAATTCAAGGCCCATACATAAAAATAGTAAAAGCAATATACAGCAAGCCAGTAGCCAACATTAAACTAAATGGAGAGAAACTTGAAGCAATCCAACTAAGATCAGGGACTAGACAAGGCTGCTCACTCTCACCCTACCTATTCAATATAGTACTGGAAGTCATAGCCAGAGGAATTAGACAACAAAAGGAAGCCAAGGGGATACAAATTTGAAAAGAAGAAGTCAAAATTTCACTATTTGCAGATGATATGATAGTATACTTAAGTGACCCTAAAACTTCCTCCAGAGAACTCCTAAACCTGATAAACAACTTCAGCAAAGTGGCTGGATATCAAATCAACTCAAACAAATCAGTAGCCTTCCTCTACTCAAAGGATAAACAGGCTGAGAAAGAAATTAGGGAAATGACACCATTCACAATAGTCACAAATAATATAAAATATCTTGGAGTGAATCTAACCAAGCAAGTGAAAGATCTGTATGACAAGAACTTCAAGTCTCTGAAGAAAGAAATCGAAGAAGATCTCAGAAGATGGAAAGATCTCCCATGCTCGTGGATTGGCTGGATTGATTTAGTGAAAATGGCCATCTTGCCAAAAGCAATCTATAGATTCAAGGCAATCCCCATCAAAATACCAACTCAATTCTTCATAGAGATAGAAAGAGCAATTTGCAAATTCATTTGGAATAACGAAAAACCCAGGATAGCTAAAACTATTCTCAACAATAAAAGAACTTCTGGAGGAATTACCATCCTGACCTCAAACTGTACTACAGAGCAATAGTGATAAAAACTGCATGGTATTGGTACAGAGACAGGCAAGAAGATCAATGGAATAGAATTGAAGATCCAGAAATGAACCAACACACCTATGGTCACTTGATCTTTGACAAAGGAGCTAAAACCATCCACTGGAAAAAGGACAGCATTTTGAACAAATAGATCCATTCTTATCCCCTTGTACAAAACTCAAGTCCAAGTAGATAAAGGACCTGCACAGATAATAAAGAGAAGGTGGGGTAGAGCCACAAATACTTGGGCACAGGGGAAAATTTCCTGAATAGAACACCAATGGCTTATGCTGTAAGATCAAGAATTTGACAAATGGGACCTAATAAAATTGCAAAGCTTCTGTAAGGCAAAGGACACTGTCAATAGGACCAAAGGCAACCAACAGATTATGAAAAGATCTTTATCAATCCTACATTTGATAGAAGGCTAATATCCAATATATGTAAAGAACTCAAGAAATTAGATTCCAGACAATCAAATTATCCTATTAAAAATGGTATACAGAGGATTATGGGTGGCAGCTCTGCACTGAACCTCACAAAACTCAGCAGAAGTGGGGCACCCAGGAGCTCTAACCCAGGCTGTATCTCAGGTAAAAATGAAACACTGTGATGTCTGCTGGTAGAAATTCTAATCCTGATGCTGGCCTCCGACTATATTACTCAGACCTTTGATGGGCCATTGACAAGGACACCAAACAGCTAGAGATTGACATCACTAATCTGAAGAAATCCCTCGTTTCGCTGTCTGAAATGATCTCCAAAAATTGCAAAGGACTTTATTGGACTTGATTTACTCTTTTACAATAGAAAAGATGGTATACAGCTCTTGACTGTGTACACCCTTTAAAGAAGAATGTTGCTTTTACATAGACAAGACAGGGAAGGTTAAAGATTAGAGCATGAAAAAGGTCAGAGAAGGCCCTGAGAAAAGACAGAGAGAGAAAAGAAAGATGAGAGCTGGTACAGGGATTGGTTTTCAACCTCTCCATGGTTGTCAACCCTACTTCCTCCCATCTTGGGACCATTAATTGAGTTATTTTTGCTGATTTCTTTTGGTCCCTGGGCCTTAAATAGGCTGACTAACTTTTTGATACAACAGATAGATAATTTGGTAGCAAAACCTATTCAGATACATTACATAAGTTAGCTATGGAGGACCACAAGACTCAAGATGAGGTTGTTACTCTATCCAGGATGTTCCCAAAACCCATCTCCACCAACCTAAAAGAGGGAACTTCTGCCCCTAGACCAAGCAGAGAGGGGCACCCAGAACCCCTCTGACTGGCAATCTGAATTCTTGCTTAGGCTGCGAGGCTAAGCACTGCAAGGGAATATAAATAAAAGTTAAAAATATCTCTCTGGGTTCCCTGAGGGTCCAGCCTGACTGCATAGGGGTTGATGTCAAAAGTATCCCTCTCCAGGAAAAAGACATCGGGATGGGTATGTCCCTCATGCCTCACTGAACAACAATAGGAGGACTGGAGCCATTACAAGGTTCCTTTCAATTACTGGAGGTCAGACCTCCATCCCTGCCTTCGCAAGATTAGAATCGCCATGACCCTTCTATACTTAGAGAAGGGAGGAGATGTCAGGGGCAGCTCTGCTTATACACTGAAGGCCTAAAATCAGCCATAGGCCTAAAATACATGCTAACACAAAGTCTTGGGTTCTGTGGAAAAACACTGAAACAGATGGCTATAAGCTATTGTAAACAGGCAGCTTTTGTGGAAATTTACCAGCCTGAGTAGTCATAGATCTTGTAAATAGATAGCCTTGGCAGACAGTACCAACTTAGATAAGGACAAGTGAATCTTAGAGTCATAGTGACCTGTCCCCTGAACCTTCATCCAGCTGATACCCTGTTCTGAAAGGTATCTGTTATCCCCCTGAACACCTATGCTCCGGTGTCATTCCCTTCCCTACATCCTACCTTTTTGTGTTTATAATCCCTGTGTGAATAAGTAAATTACAATTTGATTTAAATAATTAAATAAATTTAAAAAAGAAAAAAAAATGGTGTACAGAGCTTAACAAAGAATTTTCAACTGAGGAATGTCGAATGGTTGAGAATCACATAAAGAAATGTTCAACATCTTTAGTCATCAGGGAAATACAAATCAAAATAACCCTGAGATTCCACCTCACACCAGTCAGAATGGCTAAGACTAAAAATTTAGATGACAGCAGATGCTGGCAAAGAAATGGAGAAAGAAGAACACTTCTACATTGTTGGTGGGATTTTAAGCTGGTACGACTACTCTGAAACAGTCTGGCAGTTCTTCAGAAAATTGGACATAGTATTACCTGAGGACCCAACTATACCACTCCTGGGCCTATATCCAGAAGATGCTCCAACATATTACAAGGACACATGCTTCCCTATGTTCATAGCAACCTTATGTATAATAGCCAGAAGTTGGAAAGAACCCAGATGTCCTTCAACAGAGGAATAGTTACAGAAAATATGTTACATTTACACAATGGAGTACTACTCAGCTATTAAAAACAATAAGTTAATGAAATTCTTAGGCAAATGGATGGAACTAGAAAATATCATCCTGAGTGACATAACCCAATCACATAAGAAAGCACATGGTAGGCATTCATCGATAAGTGAATATTAGATCAGACAATCGCAACACCCATGATATAATTCAGAGACCACATGAAACCCATAAAGGTGAAAGACCAAAGTGTGAGCACTTATGTCCTTCTTAAAAGGAGTAACAAAATATTCACAGGAGCAAATATGGAGATCCTGTGTGGAGCAGAGACTGGAGGAGGGACCATCCAGAGACTTTCCTACCTGGGGATCCATCCCAGGTGCAATCAAGGAATGCAAACACTGTTATGGATGTCAGGAAGTATATGCTGATAGGAACCTGGTATTCCTGTCTCCTCAGAGACTCTGCCAGAGTCTAACATATACAGAGGCTCATGCTTGCAGCTAAACATTGAACTGATGGGTCCCAAATAGAGGAGTTAGAGAGAAAACTGAAGGAAGTGAAGGGGCTTGGAGTCCCATGGGCAGAGCAACAATACTAACCAACCAGAGTTTCCAGGGTCTAAAAAGCTAGCCTGGGAACACACATGGAGGGAACCATGGCTCATGCTGTATGTGTAGTGGAGGATGGCCTTGTAAGGCATCAGTGACAGAGAAGGTCCTTGGTCCTGTGAAGTCTGGATGCCCCAGTGAAGGGGAATTCGAGGGTATGAAGGTGGGAGTTGGTGGATGGTTGGGGGAAACACCATCATAGAAATAGGAGGAGGGAGAATGGGATAAGCAGTTTCCAGGGGTGGGAGGCAATAGGGATAACAGCTGAAATGTAGATAAATAAAGGATCCAATAATCTAAAAAAACAAAATAAGCAAAACCAAAAACAGATTATGAAAATGGCTATCAAAGTCAAGCATTTGAGACTTTTTGGCAGCAATTTAATATTACCCATATTACTGGGATTCCTTATAATTGTCAAGGACAAGGAACTGTGGAAGGGGTCCATGGAACTTTAAAACAATATCTTCATAAAATAAAAAGGGGGGAGATATAGCCCCTAAACCACAAATTTATTTAAATCATGTTCTTTTTATTTTCATTCTTTTTTAAAAAATATTTTGGATGCTGAAGAACTTTCTACTGAGTGTCTATGGCATTCTAAAACTAGGCATACTTATGCATAGGTGAAAGGGAAGTATCCACTTACTGGCATATGGCATGATTCCCATCAGGTATTTAATATGAGGAAGAGAGCATGTTTGTGTTTTTTTCTGCAGGACGCTGAAGGAGCATGGTGGCTGCCAGAGCTACGGGAGAGACATGCTGATGCCAGGACAAAGAATGATGTGGACCTGTGAACTTGCTGAGTACCCTGACAAGGTGACTGGGAAGCTGCACTGGACATATGTTCCTGACCCACCATTGCTTACCTATAACCCTGATGGGACAAGCTGCCTTGCTTTAAGTTTTTAGACCTCAAGGAACAGAGAATCAAACTGAGAAGTTTATGACTCTTGTACTTTTCTTAAATGTGGCTAGTTATTCAGACTCAATCATGTACTTGTCTAGAAATCAATCCAATATTGTAAATAACAGTCTTCATTTGGAAGACTGGTTCTGGATATTTTCAGAGCCATATTTGGAAGTTAGCTGCACTTCTCTATGATATTATGTTAGCAAGAGATAAATTTGGGGCAGGATCTAGATTTCAAACAAGTATTAGTACCTGTTTTAAGACTCTTTTAATTGTCAAGTTAAAATTACTTTTGTTTCTTCTACAGTATTTAATGTAAGTTGCATTGATTGTACATTTTCTGATTGTGTTAGTGTGTTGAAATCCAGCATGTCATTTAAGGAGACCTATCAACCAGCTTTTGTTTTATTGTCCTGAGTATCACAGACCCTTGTTCTTCTGAAAAAGCTTGCAGGTACTGGAAGCAGTGAGTTAGGCTTTAAGCAGAAGAAAGAGGATAGTGGGCTTGATTAGTGCTGGTATAACAGCTTTAATTACATTAATTGCTAACACCACTGCTTCTGCATTGCTTTGATCAAGAAGTTAAGACAGCTACTTTTGTTAATCATGTAGCCAAAAATGTTACTAATGTGTTGAGTATACAAGAGGATTTAGATAGGCATTTGGAACAATGGATTGATGCTCTTTATCCTATTCAGGTTATTGGAAGGAGGTTCAGAGTTTAAGAGTAAGGAGCCATCTCAAGTGCCAGTCAAATACCATTGGATTTGTGTTACTTCTAAAATTTACAATGATAATCATTATAATTAGCAAAAAGCTCAAAGACATTGCAATGTATTTGGCATAATTCTAACACTCTCTGGATGTTTTAACTTTGCATAGAGAGCTTATGAATTTAAAGAATGCTGCTCTGCTGAGCGTTGATATGGCAGGTATTGCTGATAAATGTATCCATGGCCTGAGGTCAGTATTTCTATTTTGGTCAAGCTTCAAGAATGGCATATATAGCTTAATCATGCTAGCCCTTTTTGTCCTGGGAATACTTTTATTCCTGCCCATCATGTTAAAGCTTGTCTTTAACTACATCAACATATTGGCACCAAAGTACATGGCTTAAGCCAAAAAATGGACCTCCAGACAAAGTTATTAACAGCTGGCCAGCCAAGGACAGGTAAGATTCTGCACAGAGCCTTACCAAACTAAGACAGAAGTGCATTGCTTTTGATAATGCATATTTCATGACGGGTAAGGAAGGCATTTTGGCAGAATGACCTAAGACAGGCTCAGCCTTGTTTATGAAATTAAAAAAAGGGGCGGGGGGGGCCGGAGACACAGAGACTTTTTGGGACTCCTTGGCAAGAATCTGACATTGGCCAAGGACAAGGAAATGGGCTTCAGGCAGGAAGCTGACATTAGGCTAGAACAAAGAAGTCATTTCACGCAGGAATCTAAATCTTGGCTAAAACAAGGAAGTAGGCTTCAGACATGAGAATGACTTTGGACTAGGACAGGGATGTAGGCTCAGATACTTTGGTCATCCTGATAAACCCTTAGAAACAGTGATTGCAGGAGTGTGCATGGAACTTTGTTTATTGCCTTGCTTGTTCTTTGACTATTTATGTTTATTGTAGTGCTTTTTCCTTGAATATTTGCATCTATTGTATTGCTGTTTCCTCAACCATAGAACTGACCATAATACTTGCATGTAATTAAAATGATATAAAAGCAAAACAGAGGAGGGGTGATGGAATAGGGGTTTTCTAGGGAGGGGAAATGGGGAAAGGGGATGTCATCTGAAATATAAATAAATGAAATATCCAATTTTTAAAAAAGAAAAGTGTACTTTGAGAAGCTAGGAAAGCAAATATCTTTGTTGGAAAATGTTTCATTGGCATTAGTGACATTGTAGGCTCCATTCCCAGAATCATGTAAACTGGACTGGGTCATGTTCCTATCCTTGGGATGTGCATATATTATAAGTACAAAACCATCTTTGGCTCTACAGTAAGTTCTTAGCAACCTGAGCATCATAAAATATTAAATAATAAATGAACAAATAATACTCTATTTAGAAATGAAATGCTGGAGGATTGACAACTTAAAAGGTATTTTTAATATCGATTACAGTATCAAATCTCCACTGATACTCTGGAAGACAATTTTCTTTTGGATGTTGCCCAAAGGATAACTTTCAAGTATGATGAATCTATATTATTTTATTTGATTCTTTTTTACTTTTTCAATTTTTCCTGTTTATCTCTTATATGACCCATATTTCTCCAACTTCCAAACATATTCAAGACTTTTATGCAAGAATTAAAATTTTTTAACCAATACTATAAGCCCTACATTCAAAAGTGAGAGAAGTGGTGTATGTTTTAGACATTTCATCCAAAGAATCCAGACATCTTATGAATGCTATTTCTCAGGCTACAGTTAATACTCCCAAAATGGCATTCAAATGCACATTATCCTCTTCTTCCTCCCCCCCCCCCCGTCACACGCACACACAAATACTAAACAAATTATATTCCCTTGTAGAACTATTTTTTCTGATTCCATAACATATATCTCAATTTCTCTTAGATAAAAAAAAGAAAAAATGCTAAAAGCTAACCAGGGAGTGAGTGTGGATTCACAGTAAAATACTTGCCAGGCAAGCATGAGGATTTGAGTTAGAATGCCCAGAATCCAAAACCAGTCAAACATAGTTCATCTGTAATTCAAGCATACCTATGCAGAGATGAGAGGCAGAGAAGAGAATGCCTGAAAGCTGGGATGGGGGAAGCATCCTAGAAAATAAGTCATAAGACTGTCTCAAACAGTTGGATGTAGAAGTTGAGGATATCATCTAAAGTTGTCCTTTGACCTCTACATACATGCACAGTACATGCATGTACATATACACACATGCGTTTACACACACATAAACAGAAAGAGAGAGAGAGAGAGAGAGAGAGAGAGAGAGAGAACAGACACTTTGGAACACATGTCATCTCTTGAACATTTCAAAACTCTGACCTAGATGGTGGAGGTAAATGCCATTAATTTTGTTGGATAGAACTTATCCTTCCTGGCAAACAAAACTAGCTGTCACTTCACTTTTCTGTTTATTAAAATAAGTGAATGTTTCTGGTGACTAAATCTGGTAAACCTGTGAGTTTAGAGAACATATTTCAATTTGGAGAATAAAGTCCTTTCTGAAATTTCCTTTTGTTCCACAAATCCAAAGAATCTTACATTTCTATTGCCCTTTAACTATCAAGATGCTGATAAAGGCTTCTCATATTCAATGTGTAAATAATAGCCACACACAAAAAACTTTGGATTAGGTAAAAGTTTTCTTTGAAACAGATTTTAGTAGCAGAATACCAAAAATGGGAAAACAAAACAATCCTGCCATTCACTCTGAAAAAAAAAAAAAACTGTTGTTGCCTTAAAGTTTCCATTATAGTAAGATAAGGATCATGTACAATAGAATAATCCATAATTCTATGCAAAGTACTATGGATAACAAACAGTAGCAAAACATAACACCACAGATATTACTAAATGAAGGGATTTTTCTTTTTAATTTCTTTCAAAATAACACTTGTTTGTCTCTTTTTATTATGATGCTTTTATTATGTCTATTATGGATAAAGTGAGAACACTTGGAAACATTTTATATGTTTTACAAACTCCAGTGAATAATAAATATCTCATTATGATACAAAAATACTATTATCTTAAAGTATCTCAAAATTTTACCTCAAATTTAACTATGTTTTAGCTGATAAACCCAATTATGTGATGTGAAAGTCTCACTATTGCTGAAGCTAACAGCAAGGAATAATTGGTTTTATTGATTTGTGGCCAATGTTCTCACCTCAAGAGCTCCATCCTCTCTGTATCACACTGAAAGGCACAGGATAGAGATGTGTATTTTATAGTTAATATGTCCCCGTCTCATCATATCTAGCAATCTTATTGTCACTTTATTTCAAATCCCCTGCAGAGAAACTGAAATTAATTACTCTTCCCAATCCCAAATGACTTCTAGTAGATTATTTTATTTAAGGTGCTATTATGAAATATGAAAATGATAATGTGTTGTATAATTTTAGTTATATCAGATCTACCAGATACAAAGTCAAATATATTTGTCTCTGAACTATTCTTTGACCCTTTAATCTATTTTATGTTTAAAAAAAAAAACAGAAAGAATATAATTTTCTACTTCTAGAATGAGTCTATTAAAGCTATTGATTTAGCTAGCATGAAAATACTAGATATATGTAGGGCGGGGGCTGTGAGAAGCAGCTCCGGTGCCTGGTCAAGCATAGGCCTGGAATCCCTGTCCCTTATTGGACAGCAGGTGTTTGTCTCTGCTCCTGGGCCCTGGTTCTTTTCATTTAGCTTCAGCCCTCCACAGCCCCTCCCACAGAGAGGTCTATGGCCATCAGTCACGAGGAACAGTGCCTCAGACTCTCCCACATGTAGATGAGGTATCTCCAAGCTCTCAAGCCAATAGGCGTTATCTGCTGCCAGACCTTAACCCACCCCAAAACTATATATAAAGGCCCTTTTCAGGAAAAGTAAAGGTGTTGCTAGAATCATCCTGATGTCCTAGAGTTTCTGTCATAAGAGTTGTAATGCTTGGGAAGAGATCTGCTCTCCTGGAACTTGCCTTGGACACCAAGCTGCCTCCTTGCCAGCTAACCAGCTTCTTATCAGCCCAGCTCAGCCAGCTCAGTGCAGAGAGATAAGTCCGGCACCTGGGAGTGACCAGGCGGTGACAGAGACTCCAGCAGAGGCAGCAGCAGAGGTAGGCGATCTCCTCTCCCTGCTTGCACTCTGTCCCTTAGCCTGGACCCCTGCACCAGGCCGAGCCAGAGATCATCGTGGGACACCCTCCGGAGCAGGGGACCCACAGATATAGATACGGGTTTTATTGAAAATTGAAACAAACAAACAAAAACAAAACAAACAAACAAACAAAAAAACCGTGTTGCAATGGGTTCGCCGGAATCAGTATTTTTTTTTTTTTTTTCAGAAAATACCCCGTGGTGTAAAAATTGCCCATTCCAAGAGACCTGACATCAGAAGTGCCCATCTCCTCCGCAAACAGTTTAAGATTATTTCTCAGACGCTTGATTGCTGCTCATGGGCAAATCTACATGTGACTATGTTCTGGGGTTTGCTGCAACACTGTTGTGAGCAATGCCTAGACAAACTGAGAACTCCTCCCAGCATCACTTAGAGTAGAGGGATACTGTTGTTCTCTCACTGTTGCAGGTTGGCGTCACTGGAGTTAACCTTTAAATTCATGAACACTGCTCAGTAAAGCTGAAGACTTCAGCAGGTAAAAGCCCCTACTGTCAAGACTGATGACCCAAGTTAAGCCACCAGAACCCACGTAGTGGAAGGAGAGAAGCAACTTCCACAAGTTGTCCTCTGACCTCCGTATGTGTTTCATGACACATAGCTCCTAATAACAAATAAAATTTTAATTTATAAATTAAAACACACAAGTCATGAAAATGATAGTTAATTGGTTATCTTTAAGTTTCGAATGTATATGCCAAGGTATGCTCATGACAGAAAAGGGATACTCTAGGGGTTCAAAGCACAAAGGCATTGACAATTTTGATGGATGATTATCTAAACAGAGCATTTTCCTGCATCTCCACCAACTAATGCTTTCATCTCAATTAGGTTTGACAGGTATGTGTGTGAGTGTGCGTGTGCGTGTGCGTGTGCGTGTGCGTGTGCATGTGTGTGTGTGAGTGTGTGTGAGAGTGTGTGAGTGTATGTGTGTGTGAGTACATCTGTATGTGTTTGTATTCTGTTGTTGGTTTTGCTTGTTTGATTGTTATGACACTCTCCTGCCTTCTTCATATCTGATCTGTCCTTGATGTTCATTACTGTATCTAAGGTGCTGAAAAGCAATTACTTCATTTTCACTCTTTGTCCCTTTCTTGGAATCTCCTGTTTTGTGCATGGCTATGTTTTTCTGCCTCAAAGAAATAGGTGTACATTTTCTTCTTTAAAATGTATGTTGTCCATTACATGAATATATGAAAATTATAAAACCTTTCAAATAGAAATGAAAATGTAAAACATATAACATAAATAATAAAAATTATCGTACCTACAATTGAATAAATGTTTCTGATACATTGATTGGTTTGGGGTGAGACAGTTAAAATATGAGTGGGTAATTAACAGAGCAGGATTTGTTACCTGTATGAGGATAGTACTTGTGAATCATCAGAGAGAATAACCTGAAAGTGTTCTTAATTTGAAACTCACCATTACCTAGGTCAGTTCTTTATTACAATAATTTTAGAGACTCAGAAGTCTTTATAGTAAAAACAAGCCATTGTATATGATTCTTTCTTTCTTTTGAAACACTCATCATTTGAAAACATATATGAATACATTAAAATAGATATTTATCATGTTGGGAAATTGAGAAAAAGCAAGTGATCATTTATAAAAGTTATTTGTAATAAATCAATATCCTTTCCTACTGTGAGCTATCAACAACCTAGGCATAGAAGGATAAAGAATATTTAAGAAATATCTGTAAATCATTCTGTTGAATTTATTTTTAAATACTTACTTAGCCCAGTTTGGTCTTGAATTCCATGATCCACCTGCTTTAACTTCTTGAGTGTTAGCTAGTGTATAAGTATGAAGAGCTGTGGGACCGTGAAAGGTAGTATGGTCCGCGGTTGAGCTAAGGCTAAAA
This sequence comes from Mastomys natalensis, assembly GCA_021653895.1. Classification (NCBI taxonomy): domain Eukaryota; kingdom Metazoa; phylum Chordata; class Mammalia; order Rodentia; family Muridae; genus Mastomys; species Mastomys natalensis. The sequence goes on along the minus strand of JAJTUV010001213.1, from coordinate 1,232,884 downwards.
GCCCAGGAGACCCTAAAGGGTTGGTAGGAGCTTTGCCTGTTCCCTAGCACCAGGCCTCTGTCACTAGCCGGAGCCCCCATAGATTTGTGGCCCATTAGTCAAGTAAAGCCAGTGACTCAAGGCCTACCACTTGAGTATGTGATCACAGGCTCAAGACAGAGTGGTGAGGCAAGATTGGTCAGCTTCCTGCATCCTGCCTTCCCGATTGTCGGAGCCCTGTGGTGGAGCAGATGCTGGACCCACAACCCTACAAACCATAACACTCAGATAAATAAATCTTAAGTGTAAATTTACCACGATACTTAAAAGTGAAAGATTGAATATTTTACATCTAAATTAAAGAATCCAATGATCTCCTATTTACCATTCCCTGCTAAGACTATAATAATAATTCTAAAATCATTAATGCAATTTTCAGGTGGCACAGTTATCTACCCAGAAAGGTGTAAGCAATAAACATTGAACATCTAAATCTAAAATTGAATACATAAGGCTACAGCCTAAAAGACAAAAGTGTATTCTTATTTTATAGTATCAAAAAGTAAGAGACAATTTTGAAACTTTAGGTTAATATGATGTTAAATAGATATTAACAGAAGATAAAAAATACAAAGAATAGAAACCTTGCTGAGAGAAAATATTTAACTAATAAGAAAATACAGTATTATAATTGAAGGATTTACTATTTTAAGTTGTAGTTTATACTTAAAATAACTAATATTTTAATGATTATTAATTAAATTCATTAATAAAATAATCTAATATTTTAAGTAAACCAAAATTCTAGCTTAACTTTTCTTTTAATTGGTATGTTTCATTTCTTTCAATTTATATGTTGTTTATACTGAAATGCAAAATCATAAAATTGTTGAAATAATCATTATTAAAGAGAAAGGCAGTGGGAGCCAGTTTACTATAGAGCTATAAAAATGTAAATATTGTGACATAAAAATATGAAGATAAATTTATAGAACAAAGTCTCCAGGTAGACCCACATGTGAAAAGAAAGATATTTCCCCCCAAAAAATTCTATGCTGAATTTATAGAAGGAAGAATAGTCTTTCAATGAATTCAATGATACAACACTATGCATAAATTCAAAATAATAAATTTCAAATCATGCTTTTGAAAGGATGACTATAATATTTTTATAAGAAAAGCATAGAGAAAAGTCTTCATTACCTTAAGGTAAGGAACAATTGCTTAGAAAGCATGGGCATTTGCAACACATACACACACACAGACACACACACACACACCCCTACCTCTGACCACAAATAAAAGCAAGAGCAATTTGGACTTCATTAAAATTAAAGCAACTCTTCACCATTCAGAAAAGTGTTTCCTTTTTCACAATTCATATAAATATAATAAAGGAATTGTTCCTTTGGAGGAAATAGGATTATTTGGTTTATAACTGTAGATAATCCTCCAATGCTTTTTATATTTATAAAGTTTTTATAAGTATTCATAAAGTTTATAATACTTTATGCAAAAGAATTAAAACTAACCAGTATATTCACTCCCAGTGAAGAAACTACCACCACATTGAAAACTGACAAACTCTTGACCAGAGGTGACACCAGCCTGGTTTAAAACAGAAGTTCAGATAGAATGAAAAGGGTAAAAAACACAAACACTATGTATGCTGGTTTAAATAAAAATGACCCCCATAGGCTCATAGGGAGTGGCAGTATTAGAAGGTGTGGCCTTGTTGGAGGAAATGTGTCATTGGGAGTGTGCCTTGGGGTTTCAAATGTTCAAGCTAGGCTCAGTGACTTTTTCTTCCCACTACCTGCTGATCATGATGCAGAATTCTTAGCTACTTCTCCAGCACCATTTCAGCTTCCATGCTGCCATGATTTGGGTCATGATGATAATGGACTAAAACTCTGAAATGTAAATCAGTCCCAATTAAATGTTTCTCCATATAAGAGTTAGGTTGGGGATTTAGCTCAGTGGTAGAGCGTTTGCCTAGCAAGCACAAGGCTCTGGGTTTGGTCCTTAACTCTGAACAACAACAACAACAACAGCAAAAAAGACAAAAAGAGTTGTAATGGTCATGGTATCTCTTCACAGCAATAGAAACCTTGACTAAGACACTGTAGTTTTTGAATAGTATGTATTGTCAAATACAGGAAAGTGATGTTCAGCATGGTTAGTCTCAGATGTTCTGCCCAGATTCTTAGACAATCAGGTATTGAAGTGAAGACTGAATTTCAAAACATTTAATTTATTGATTTACTTTTTTTGTCAAAGTACTGATATTGAAACCCAGGGCTCTCTGCACTCTAGGCAAACACCTGACAACTGAACTATATTATTGTAAGGAGGGCTATGTTTATATATATAGTCTTAACCATATTGAGGAGTATTCCAACTATCCCTGACATCTAGAACTTTTATCATGATGAAATTTTAAAGTTTACAGATGTCTTTTCAGCATCAACTGAAATAATTATACACTTTCTGTTTTTAAGTCATTTGTATTGTGTTTTACATTTATTGATTTAAATATGCTTGACTATCTATGCCTCTCTGTGAAGCTTCACGTGACTCTTTTAACTGTATAAAATTTCACTGAGATGCATAGACTTTGATTGTTGCTAATTTTTCTGTGTGATGTTTTTTATTTGCAAATTCTTTATAATAAAATTTTCACTTTATAAAAGGAGGGCTCTCTGGATTAAACACATATAGGAAAGGGAAAATAAGTTATATCAGGCAGAAATAGGCAGAAATATTTAAATACCACAAATTCCATATACATCTCCAGATCTGAAACTGTGAGTGGAGAAAAGTGAAATTTGATGTCTTTAGTTGGGCAAAGAGATTAGCCCTTTATATGAAGCACACAATTTGCTTCCATAAAGGCATTAAGTCACAGCCAGTAAGTAGTTCCTTTATCTCAGGGCCTTGCTGCCAAAGGTGTAATTAGAATACTATTGGCCACTAGCATCCACATAAGATGGAAATGCAAAATTCAGTATCATTTTCTGCCAAGATATAGTGTTTTCCTTTCTGACTCTTTACATAAACTCCAGCAATAACTCCATTAGGATTCTGAATGGCTACTTATCATGGGGAAAATATACTTAAAATATAAACAGACACTTACCACTGCACCCAGAGCTTCAGCTGTTTTCTAAGAGATATCTATCATCCTTTCCCTGTATGCTACATGTTCAATCTCCTTCCCTGTGGCTACATATTAATCTGATGTAAGTAGCTTTGCTGTATCCTTAAGGGATATGCGATGCCACTGATGATGTTTTGCTTAGACTGTGTCCATAGTATTCATCTTTTCTTTGTCACCGGCACAAATCACTGGATCATTAAGGACTTAATATGTCATTTTCTTCTCTCAATGTGGAGAGAGCAGCTTTCCTTCTACTGAAAGATCATATTCAATCACTTTTGCTAAGATACTGACTTTTCTTTATACCTACTAAGTCCTACTCATGAAGAGCTCAAAATTCAGTGTTAATCATGACTGAAACTTTATCAAGTCTTTGTGTAAACAAATGTGAGTTTCTCAGTTGAGGATAACCAGAAGCCAGGGACCAAGAGAGGTTGGGGCACAGGAGTGATTAATTTCTGATGTCCACTTTGAACTGGACTTTGATGTGTTGTACTGATGCCATCTTTCAAGAGAATACATAGCTGCATCATTTGCATAGATAATTACTTTTGAGGATATCATCATATTTTAGGCAAAAAGGCAAACCATTAACAAAATCCAAAATGATTTTCTGTATCTTTTAAGGAAAAGGCACATACACATAGTTAACTTTCTGTATAGAGCTGACTGCAAAAAAAAAAAAAAAAAAAAAAAAAAAAAAAAAAACTGATTACATTCATCCTGTGACAGAGATGAGCTAATTGCTTAGATTTGGTCTAATTTACTCAGAGATAGGCTTTTAACAATATTAGTATACATATCAGTTATGTTATGTAGAGACTTTGCTTCTATCACCAATACCTACTGCATTCTGGCTCACATTATGCCCCAGTACCGCTCGTTTGCCCATTCTTTCTTTGTAGAAGCTGATGACAGAGCTGTTCTATGTCAGTTGTGTGTACTTTGTTGCCTGATGCATTTTCTGTGACAGATACTTCATGATGAACATTGTTATAATGTATATTCATTGTCTTGTCAGTGGGTTGATATACCACTGCTCCATAATAACTTGTGTCTGATTCTTAAATAATTATGCCCTTGACAAGAAAGCCAGAGAAGTCATTTTTACCTATGAATGTGCCCTCAATCCTTTTCTACCTAAAATGGGTAATCCAATTTGCCACCTGTAGCTTAGCTATTGGGAGAATTTATTCTTACTTCTGTTCCTCAGAGCTATCTCTGATAAGAAGAGGCAAAATACAACCATGGAAAAATTTGTTTGCATGAATATAATGAGGTAAATCAACTGAGATCAAACATATTTTATTCCCTCCATTGTAATAAAGGACTTGCATCTTATGGAAATATACTGTTAAACTGAAGATTACTTCAGCCACCATAATGACAAGGGATCTAGAGACATTTCTTCCAGCCATGCTCATGCTGAATTGGTAATCAACAATATTCTTGATGGAGTGATTTCCTGTTAGAGGTTTGGTTCAATCACATCTATCATATCCTACAGATTCAGTGGGCTTTCATTATACTGTCTTACCTAAAGAATGGGGATATTTTTCAGAGTTTTTCATTGTAGTGCTGCAAACAACCTTGCACTTGTTCTGCATTGTTCCCTGGTTATCAGCACACACTCTAAAGATGACTGACAACTGATAATTGACATTGGTGGCACTTCTCAAGGACAAGGAAATAATGTTTTAGGACCTGAAGACCTGGAAAGCATAATACAAGACTCACTAGATAAAATAATACTAATTATGTATAACAGGAAATGGTATCATTTTCTGCCAATTGGATAGGCTGCAGTTAAAAAGAATGAACATATTAAAATTAGCATAAGCCATCTGGAACACTCATTCATTGTTGGTAAGAATTTACAATAATATAATTGGTTCACTCCCCACCTTTTTAAAAATTACTCATACAACTTAAGCTACTTAATGAAAGCATATAAAATGGTGTAAAATATATATTTACAAACAATTATTACACTAAAATAAGTCAGAAAGGATACAAATGCCCATTAAAAGGTGTTCATTTAAATTGTATAATACCTATATATTTGCACAATAAATATTCACTACATTTAAAAGCCATAACAGTGTCATATTCAATAACATTTAATAACATCTTCAAAATCACCTACAATAAAATAATTTAGTGAAAACAAAAGGCACTCACTGTATGATTATAGATATATGAAGTATAAGAGCAATTCAAGTATAAATATTAAAATGGTAGTTCTGTATGACTATGAGTATTGATTGGAAAGAGTCACAGAAAAATATTCTGAAATGTGCCAATGTCCAAAGCCTTGATGACACAGCATAACACGTTGAACTATTTATCTGTGATCTCTACATAGTTACATGCATAGTAAAATAAGAAGTAATTACAGATATAATCTTATGTACAAGGTCTTAACATTTAGATCTTATTTATTTGTTTCTTTGTTGAATATTGAATGTAAGTAGTGAAATTTGGGGGGCAGGGCATGTTATGAGACTTTCTTTGGGACCACCAGCCCCCGAATAATAACACAGCAACACTAAATTATATTTATTATGAATGCCTAGCCCTTATAGCTAGGCTTGTTACCAACTAGCTTATAACTTATTAGCACTTATTCTATTCTAAGTTCTGTCATATGCCTATCCTTCTTAGTCCTGACCCTAGCAAATCCTCTCTCTCTCTCTCTCTCTCTCTCTCTCTCTCTCTCTCTCTCTCCTTCCACCTTCTACTTCCTGCCTTTTCTATAGATCATCAACTTTTCAACTTTTTATTGACATGTGTTGCTTTTACACAGTGCATAAGAGATTGTCCCTATAGGGGTAGAATGTACTGATATGTTGTCCAACAAAAATATTTGAGTCTGACATTGTAGCAAAAACCAAACTAGAAATTCTTGGAGATTTTTTCAAATTAGCTGTTTCTTTTAATTGTGCCTTTACCTCTACAAGATCAACTGGTCTTGCTTAGAGCAGAGAAAAACAGTGTACCTCCAGGGATATTGTTCATTTCATGTAAAAAATCCCATTACAGAAGAATGCTAATCCTTGAATGTATCCACCTTTTGAAAATCTGGAAGGGCAATAAGATAGAAGTTAAGGAATTTGAACAAAGGTATTACACATGGATGATTAAAAGGCACTGTTAGGGCCATGAAGTTTTTGAATAAAACTTCCTGTATCAAGGGTAGGCTACCTCTCTAAGAGTTGTTTGCAAGGGATGTTTCTGAGGTCTGCAAACAATAAAGCTGTTGCCACTACTAATGGTTGCTTGCCAGAGTTAGATGGTAAACATTATTACTGAAGACACCTGATGTTTTAGCTACAGGGCACAGAAAAATCTGGTTGGGACTGAGCCAAAAAACTATTCTTGTTTGTCAGCTGTCATAATTCCATGAGGCAGTATGCAGGCAATTGGCAGTATCAACGTGTCAGGAGAGATTTATCAGTTTATGCTCTGTTGTGTGTGTGTGTGTGTGTGTGTGTGTGTGTGTTTTATTTGGAAACCCAGAACATTGGGGCTGGTAGCAAGTAATGCTCTGCCACCACTGGGATCGATTTGAGTAGCATTTAAATGGGTACTGCAACAAATAACCATTGACTAAGTAATTTGTTCTATTGGTATTATTATAATGCTTAAAGTCACTGTGACACAAAAGTTCATCATTTTCAATCTTAATCTACTGCTCATCCAGTGAGTTACCCAGTCTTCCAAGCCAATTCTTAACAATTCAAAGCCTCTTCTTTTTTCTTCTTGTTATATTGATCTTATTCTTGTGTCTTTTTCCAAAGTAGATGTATCTTTGTTCACCTTCAAGCTTTTCCCTAAACAATTTACCCTCTAATTCAACATTTTCACTTCAAAAACCTTTCCCATTTTCAAAATAATTTTCCGGTTTCTATCAGCTGTCTAAAACCCAAAGGCCCCATCCAATGTACATGATGCAATACTGTATACAAAATAAATAATCCTACTTTCTAAAAAGGGTTAAGTTTGATGAATTAAAATGTCTTGGAATTTGTTATTTGAGAAAATTTGATACAAACTTTAACATTTTAAATATCCTACTTTAAAGATTTTTTTTTTGTTTTTTGTTTTATTTTGTTTTGTTTTTAAAAAAAGATTGACTGTGGTCTTCATAATGCTTCTATTCTGAAATGTTTTCATTTCAGCTCTCTTCTGGAGTTGTTTGGTTCAAACAAAGGGGAAAGAAATGAAAGCATCAGGGTCCCAAGAATTGCTAAGATACGCGAGGTAACATATTATCTTCAGCCTTTGAGCTCTCTGAGGATAAGCTGTTAAATAATGTCACTACATTATTATTACAGCTAGAATATAAATACAGGCTTAGCATCTTGTCAAGACAGTACAACTTTCAAAAGAGTACAAAGTCGGAAAGTCACATGTGCAATTTTAAAGGAAGCAGACAAGATTCTAAAAGGTTAAACCAAACAAAAAACTCTGTATTTTATCAACCATGTATTCCTCATTGGATGTAAATTACAGAAGAAATATAATTATGCAAGTTTACTATTTTAACTTAGTTACCCATTACCACATGCAGAAGGGTATTTTGATCATTCTTAATAGCTTTAATTGAAATGAAACTGTATAATTGGCTCATTTACATTTAGATCAGTATCAGTATTTAAACTCAACATAACTACATTTATTATAAAGCAAAAATAAGCTATATTATTAAAACCCTGTATTTTAGCTAATTTAATATCATGTTTAAAATTTAAAAGAATTAAAATGTTTAATGTTTTACCTTTTCTCCCCTTAAATTTTTCCAAGGGTATAGTCCTCTACTATAAGTCATGTTGGATTTATCCTCAAAGCTAAACAAATGCCTAACTATCCCAAGGCACAGAATCCACACTATAATTTTAAAACATCAAAATGAGAAAAGTAATTAGTCTCTTGGGTGTAATTAATCTGTCTGCTAAGAATTGGGCCAAATTGTAGTTTAGAGCTTTGTATAATTCAGAAGCCAATTATAATTACACTGAAATGCTGTGCTTGGAGCTATGGACCTTGGCTCTAAAAGTAAGGCAGATTCATGTATTCCCTATGAATGTAGAGGAGCACAGGATACATGGGAAAAGTATCCCACTGGCAGAGTTGCACTGTCATATCTAGCCTCAGAGATGTTTATCCTTCCTTTATATACTGCATATGGCTTTGAGGCTATAGTGTTCAATAACATGTTTCAAAATATAGATTTCTTTGGACTGCACTTTTATCTAACTATGTCAAGCACAGAATTACTGAATAGCAATTTACAGCCATTGACATAAAAATTAATAACTTTAGTTGTGACCTTTGGAAAAAAAGCATGCTGTTACCAGCAGAAATGGACCATTTCAGAAAACAAATTTTTATCAAATGACTATTACAACGAATTATTAGTTCAACAGGATTTGTTCACTGAATTTATTTACTTTATTAAAGCAATGTTTTTATGAGTTTTATAAATTTTATTTGAGTCATAAAAAAATAATAGCTTTCGAAGTTTTCTCCAAAAGTTTTGGTTTCCTCTTGCCAGCAGTTTAAGATGTTCTATTTGCCAAGCAAGGGACTACAGAGAAGTTTAAATCTTCTTGCAATGTATTTGATGTTAATAGAAATCTGTTTTATTCCACCTGTATGCTAAATTTAAATATCACTTTAGAGTTTTACATTTGTGCAAATAAATTTGAACCATTTGCAACATGTGTTATGATATATGTATCAATTTAAGGATATCTTTTCCATTGTTTTCTTTATTTTTAATTCACTTTACATCCTGTTCACTGTCCCTCCTCCTTGTCACCCCTCCCCCAATCCTCTCCTAATCTCCGTCCCCTTCTCCCCTGGTTATCTCCCCCACCATGGCACATCAAGTCTCTGTGGGACTGGATATATCCTCTCCCACTGAGGCCAGATAAGATAGCCCATCTAGAAGAACATATCCCACAGACAGGTAACAGCTTTTGGGAGAGCCCCCTCTTCTGTTGTTCAGGAACCTCAAAAAGACCAAGCTATACATCTGGTACATATGTGTCTGTCAGGGAGAAGAGGGTTAAGTCTGGCCTGTGTAGGCTCTTTGGTTGATGGTTCAGTCTGAGAGCCCCAAGAATCCAGGAGGTTAGTTGATTTTGTTGGTCTTCCTATGGAGTTCCTATCTCATTTGGAGCTAAAAATCTTTTCCCCAACTCTTCCATAAGAGTCTCAAGCTCCACCCACTGTTTGGTTGTAGGTCTCTGCATCCCTCTGAGTCAGCTGCTGGGTGAAGTCTTTCTAAGGACAGCCATGCTAGATAACATATATCTGTAAGCATGACAGAGTATTTTTAATTCACTTTACATACTGCTCACTGTCTCTCCTCCTGGACACCCCTCCCCAATCCTTCCCATATCTCCCATCCCTTCTCCTCTGGGATTGTAGTGTGAAGGACTGATGCTTGCCCCCATGAGTTTCAAGTTGGGCAGATTATTGGTTGGTCATTCCCTGAGTCTCTGCTCCATCCTCCATCCCTGCATTTCTTTTAGACAGGATACATTTTGCATGGTATGTACTCACTTATAAGTGGATATTAGTCATGAAATACAGGATACCCATGCTTCATTCCACAGACCCAAAGAAGCTAGACAAGAAGGAAGGACCAAGCAAGGACGCTTGAATCTCACTCAGAAGGGGGAACAATCTGCCTTAGAAGGCAGATGGAGGGAGGGATCTGGGTAGAAGAGTGATGGAAAGGGGGATGAGGGATTCATAATCAGGTATGGGTAGGGACAGAAGAGATGGCCAAATGGTCACGAGAATGAATGAAAATCTGTATCTTATGGGATGGGAAGGTGGGGGACATCTAGAGGATGTGATAGAGACCTGGGACGGGAAGCACCCCAGAATCAGTGGGGGGACCTTAGATGAGACTCATAGCAGTGGTGATATGGAACCTGAAGAGGCCACCTCCTGTAGCCAGGCAGGAACTCCAGTGGAACTAATAGAGACACCAATCCACCCACAAAACATTTGACCCAAAATTTATCCTATCTTTTCCATTTTTTCAAGTAAATCAATCTTACTTTTCTAGGAACATCATTTAGAAATAAAAATGTACTGTATTGTCTAGATTTCTTGTACATTACCTGTACTTTAAATGCTTAAAGAATTCCTAAACAAAGGCTCCTTTCACCATATTGCATGTACGACTAATGTTTATAAAATTTAGTGTTCAAAGAATACTATAAATTTAGTTACCACACTCGTCTTCTAAGAAGTTCCAGGGAATAAATTGAGGAGAGATGAAGGTGTTACATCAAAAGCAAACAAGTATTTAAAAAGGAAATCAGAGCAAGAGGAACAAACATAGGTCTTACCCTTTTCCTAATGGGAGTATGAAAAATCATATACTTTTCCCAGAGATAGTCAAGAGTCCTCGGTGAAAAGTAACAAAGAAAGCCTAAACTGATATTATCGGAGTAGTAGGGTATTTGCTGTGTTGTATGTATATGTGTGTGTGTCTGTGTGTTGTCTGTGTGTGTCTGTGTGTGTCTGTGTGTGTGTGTGTGTCTGTGTGTGTGTCTGTGTTTTTCTGTGTGTGTCGTGTGTCTGTGTGTGTCTGTCTTCTCTGTGTGTGTGTGACGGTGGCTGTGTGTGTGTGTGTGTGTGTGGTGAGTTACAAACACATGAGACCTCACCAGAATTCTTTTGGGAGTCTAGGGACGTAATGTCAGTTCCTTGTGCTAGCAGTGGACATTACTACCTGCTCTATCTCTTCAGTCACACAGTCCCTGCCATTTCTCCTCCCCTCTCCTCTTCCTCCTCTCTTTTTTTTAAGTTAGAATTGGGAAGTTGGGAAGTTCAAAATTGGTTTATTTTAATGACTTAATAATGACTCAAATCTGTTTATTATCTACCTTTTAGTCTGTTTAGGCATTTTGTTAGCTTACTCTATGTCTACTTTTTTCCTGATTGACAGACAGTTGGCAGAAATTCCCAACTAAATAAAACAGTGTTTGTCCACATTCAAAGATGAAAGGATCCCAAAGAAAACAGAAAAGTGCATTTTTTTTCTCACAAAAATCTACCAAAAGTTCTATGCATTCTAATTGGTTAAGCTTAAATTGTGTGCTCAATTCTTAGTCACAATAACAAAAAATATTCTAATTAGATGCTAATTAACTTAAACTGATTAAAAATCTACCTGTGGAATCTAAATCAAACCTGATAAAAGTTATGTTGATAAACATGATGTTGACATTAAAATTAAAAATGATTCATACTTTCCAAATTAGTAATATCCATTATACTTTCTTGGAAAATTAGCAGGAGTAAAGAAACTGAATGAAATGCAAATCAATAGATTGCCCAGTTGCCAAACGGTCATCCTGAAAGCATGTATCAGACATAACAGGTTATATTTAGGAACATAATGTACATATGTATATGTACATACATATTTTTATACATATCACACATGTATACATATCATATATCTATATGCATACAGTAGCTATTAGTGAAAAAAGAAACCATGAAAATGATGAAATGAAACAATGAAAAAGGAAAATTGGAGGGGTATATGGGAAGGTTTTTACAGTAGAAAGAAAAGGAGAAATCTTGTAATTAAATTATAACCTCAAAAATAAAAAATAGAAAAAACTGTATTTAATGTTCACTTATGAAAAGATAGCTTATCCCAAATGCTAAGGGGGAATCGAAGGGTTAAGTAATAAAACTACATGGTATGGAAATAAATAGTAAACCTGTTACCATCCTGGCATAAAATACAAAAAGATATTCTAGAAATATTTTGACCTTTTTTGCTCTCAGACTACTGAGATGATGTACCCCCAAGAAATGGAAATTTCCCCAGGAATCCCACCCTAGCACAATGATGGGAGACTGGTGCTACCCACAAAGTAACTGTATCTCCTAGAAAATTCCATTGTTCTGACAACTTGTCAGGCCACCTTCCAGGAAAGACTGGAGTTAGACAATGGTGGTAGGCATTTGTATATATACATCTTGGCAAGGAACAACTGCTTCATTATACAAACCTCTTACCTCCCATTTAGCTTAAACCTCCTGTTAAGACCCTGATGATAGACCACTGTCAGAAAAGAGGAGAGTTAATGGGACTTTTTTATTTCCTTCTTTCCAATTGGCTACATTGATATCCCTTTTTTTCTGCCTGGAATATGGAATTGCTTTCCTAACTCAAAGATATATAAATGATTAAAAGGTGTGTCTGTTAATTATTATTCCAGGCAGTACTTATAGCCCAGACCAGCCTGAGAATGTAAGTATGCCTAATATTTCATTCAGGAGGGAGCCTCTGAACACTGGTCAGCTTTGCTGCTGAGGAAGAGTCATGGTATATCAAATCTTTGAAACTCTATAACTAAATAATCCAGTTCCTATAAAAAAAAACTTCTGATTTTAAAATATTGATGGAAATCAAATGTCATGGAAATGTTTTAGTTTCACTGTTCTAGGAAATGAATAAATAAAATGTTACATTTTTATTTCAATGAAAAATTAGAAAAAGTTATCTTACATATATTAAAACAAACAAATAATCCTACAATTAAAGCAATCTGGCTTCTATATAAGAATCAGGATGCTGAAAAAAAAGAGTAGAATGCACATGGTTAAAAACAAGTCTGGTAAGAAAGAAGAGTTCAGTATACTCAAAAGATAAGAGATAATTTTTTCCAGTGTGTTTCTTCTTGTCATTTGCCCAGTTCCCCTGGCTTTCTCAGCTTGCTTTCTTATAGAAACCAAGACTACCAGCCCAGGGATGGCACCACCCACAAGGGGCCCTTCCCCCTTGATCACTAACTGAGAGCTGCCTTACAGCTAGATCTCATGGAGGCATTTCCTCAAGGGAGGCTCCTTTCTCTGTGATAACTCCAGCTTGTGTCTAGTTGACACACAAAACCAGCCAGTATATCTCCCAAATGTGTTTCACATAAAGTCTCTGAGCGGTACCATTTGTGTGCTCCTGTGTTTCTTCAATGAATTTGACTCAGTCTGGCCAGAGAATTTTGTTTTCTCATTGTTAAAGTAAAAGTGTTGGACCTGTCTTAAAGCACATCAATAACAACACATGGTTTTTAGATCAAAAACAAAAATTCTCAAAGCCATGATAAAAGACATAAGCTGACCCTCCTGTGCCCTGTACTTACACTTCAGTTTCAGTTCCCTGGTGCTCAGGGTCTTCAGCGTTTGACTGTTCTGATGGCAGAGAGTTTAAGATCTCTCTCTCTCTCTCTCTCTCTCTATATTATATTACTATATATATATATATATATATATATATAATCTCACACACACACACATCACCACCACCACCACCACCACTACCACCAAGAAAACAAAAGAAATAAAGAGCAGACACAAGAATCAGACCCCCTTGTACTGGAGAGTCTCATAAAAATAGTAAGTTGAAAACTATAATATAGTCACAGAGGACTTGATGCAGACCCATGTAGGCCCTACTCTTGCCGCTTCAGTCTCTGAGAGCTCATATGCACCTTGCTTGGTTGATGCAGGTGTCCTTTTACTCCTGGTATTCTCCATCCACACTGGCTCCCACACCCTTTCTGCTTTTCTTCCATGGAGTTCCCTGAATGCTGCAGGAAGGGATTTGGTGGAGACATCACATTTAGATCTGTGTTCCAAGGACTTTCCCTCCACATAATGGCTGACTGTGCGTCTCTGTATCAATTTCCATATGCTGTAGCAGGAATCTTCTCTAATGACTGAATAAGACACTGATCTATGAGTATAGCAGAATATCACCAGTAGTCATTTTATTAATACTTTGTTTTAGATCAGTAGTATTTTATTTTACCCTAGGTCTCTGGGCTATCTAGTCTGTCTGAGAATTCATTTTCAAACTATTTTGTTAGTATATTATGAGGGAGCAAAAAGACAGGTCACAATCTAAGACATTCGGGGAACTTATTCACAGTAAAGTATTAGAATACCACACACACAATGAGAAATACCAAAGTGTCCACTGAAGTATGTAAGCAAACATATAAATTGACTATCCATAAATTTTTGCAATCTAGGGACTGATGGATATAAGAAGGTATCAGCTCTCATAACTATGATATCCAAGGGTAGCTTTCATTGCCACTGGAAATATTGAAACATATATCCATATTAGCTGTTGTTAAGATATGAAACACTAAAGATTAAGTATATAAAATCAAATCAGAGGATGGCATAGAGATACCACATGTAAAGTTTAAGACTCTACAATGTATTCTTAAGTAGAAATTGTAAGGAACATTGTGCAAACACATAAGGAGGTATAAATATGTGTAATAATACATGAATGTTATGGGAAATTATGGTTATAAAATATAAGTGACTTAAATATCCATCAAAGCAGTAATAGGTCCTACAACATTCATGTAATGGAATTCTGCATAGAACAGGAAGGAAATGAGCTTGTAACATTTAACAATATATAAGTCCCATAAATATAATATTGAATTTTTAAAAAGAGAGAACTATGGGCTAAAAGGACACATAAATTACAATGTTGTTTCTATAAAAATTGAAGAATAATGAAAAGCTCATAATTGTCTAGTTTTACAAGTTGGTTTTGTTGGTGTTGAGGGAATGATTTTGTGTCCAGATTACGGTGTGGTTTTATAGATCTATTGATATATTATTTTAATGGTAAACAATAAAAACAAAGAAAAGCACCTGTAAAATCTGGGAAAGTCTGGATAGGACTTGTTTGTTTAATTGTCTTGTATCAGAGTTCTGGCTCTAATAAATCAGAAAGCTGAGAAAAGAGTGTATTGTTAATGCTTGTATTATTATTATAACTTGTGAGTCTTTATTTCAAAATAAAGAGTAAAACAAAAATTTCACACTGTTGCTGACTAGTCTCATCATTTATAAAAAGCCTAACCAAGTAATCAGAAAACATTTGTCCTCCTTCCAAAGAAGTCTAAGAATCTTTTCACAAGTCACATTTAAACACTATCTGTTTCAATAAATACTACTTACTGCCATCATGTAGCAGTCTTTAGCAACAGAAGGCTTTCCTGAATTGCCACTAACAGAAAATTACTAGCAGTGTGATTTTACTTTCAGAAGGAACTTGGATTCATACACACTCACAGCAGGAATAGACTCAAACCTGCTGTGTTTTCAAGTGCTCTAATATAGTGAGAAAGAGAACAGCAGCCTGCAGGAAAAGGGGAAGATGGACAAGGAGCCACATTCCAAACATGGCTGGTATAATTCTTTCTCATTATAATGTATTTATGAAAATAAACATTAGAGACTTTTAATAATGATAAATCTATACAAGCCAATCTATTTTTTATTCTAAAATTCATGAGTATTATATATATATAATCACCATGAAATGAAATCACCATTTCATTAGGCAATGAAAACTATCCTTGGATATCATAGTTATGAGAGCTGACACCTTCTTATATATATATATGTAATAAACTTTACACACAATTATGACATATGCCTTTGTATACATAAATTTATGTAGTATGCATGCAATGAAAACTCCAGATCCACTTTCTTTATTAACTGTGTTATTGTCTTTTAGAAAATCATGAATAATTTCTCACATTCATTGTTTTTAATAGCTGAGTACTACTCGTTGTGTAAATGTACCACATTTTTTTTATCCATTCCTCTGTTGAAGGACATCTGGGTTCTTTCCAGTTTCTGGCTATTATAAATAAGGCTGCTATGAACATAGTGGAGTATATGTCCTTGTTGTATGTTACAGCATCTTCTGGATATATGCCCAGGAGTGGTACAGCTGGGTCCTCAGGTAATACTATGTCGATTTTCTGAGGAACCACCAGACTGATTTCCAAAGTGGTTGCACAATCTTGCAATCGCACCAACAATGGAGGAGTGTTACTTTTTCTCTACATCCTCGACAGCATCTACTATCACCTGAGTTTTTAATCTTAGCCATTCTGACTGGTGTGAGGTAGAATCTCAGGGTTGTTTTGATTTGCATTTCCCTGATGACTAAGGATGCTGAACATTTCAATTTGAGAAATTCTTAGGTAAATGGATGAAACTAGAAAATATCATCCTGAGTGAGGTAACCCAATCATAAAAAAACATACATGGTATTTACTCACTGATTATTGGATATTTGCCCAGAAGCTTGAAATACCCAATATTCAATTCACAGACCACATGAAGCCCATGAAGAAGGAAGACCAAGTAGGGGCACTTCGGTCCTTCTTAGAAGGAGTAACAAAATACTCAAGGGAGCAAATATGGAGACAAAGTTTGGGACAGAAACTGAAGGTGAGGCTGTCTGGAGACTTCTCCACCTGGGTATCCATCCCTTGTGCAGTCACCAAAGGTAGGCACTGATGTGGATGTCAGGAAGTGCATGCTGACAGTAGCCTGATGTAGTTGTGTCCTTAGAGATCTGCCAGAGGCAGATACTCACAGCTATCCATTGAACTGATCAAGGGGTTCCCAATGGAGGAGTTACAGTGAAGACTGAAGGAGCTGAAAGGGTTTGTGGCCCCATGAGGAGAGCAACAATACCAACCAACCAGAGCTCCCAGGGTCTAAACCACCAGCCTGGGAGCACTTAGGAGGGATCCATGGCTCCAGCTGTATATGTAAGGGAGGATGGCTATATTGGGCATAGGTGGGAGAGGAGATCCTTGGTCCCATGAAGGCTGGAAGTCATGTATGGAAGAATTTGAGGGTGGGGAGGTGGGAGTGGGGGGGGTGTAAGTAGGAGCACATCCACAGAGAAGCAGGAGGAGGAGCAATGGGATAGGGGGTTCCTGGGTGTGTGGGGGGAATGGGGTAAGAGGATAACATCTGAAATGTAAATAAAATATCCAATAAAAATAAATAAATAAATAAAATCATGAAAAGAAAACATGTAGTTAGTATTTCCTTTAAATGAATAGATTGGACAAGAAACCAGTTAGTATTTAGACAATAGAAACTCTAATTAGCCCCTAGCATTCAATGACAAATCTCCATTACTCCTTTTCCCCACTATGGTACCTGGTAGCAGGTGTGTATCAGATCAACATCTGTAGTACACTGTTTCTAACCCTCTCCTGTCACTAACCCATTGCTAAATGTCTAACGAAAACAGTCAATCAGGATGTTAAGGCAGATATCAAGTATGATTGAGGCTGCTTGCACTGGATGGAATCCTGTGGTTGAGAACTAGCTCAGTTACACATGGGTTCCTGGATGCTTATTTTGTAAAGAACAAAATAAGGCAATACACCGAAAGGATTCTCAGTGTGTGTGTGTGTGTGTGTGTGTGTGTGTATGTGGTGTAGGTGTAGAAACAGTAAGCATGGTTATGTATCAAGCATTATAGGAGTAATAATTAAAATAGATAGCCTGGAGATTTCTATCCAAGTCATGGAGCATGGATGGTTTTACTCTATTTTTAAACTTTAAATAATTTCATTTAAATCCAGTGAGTTTC
The DNA here is from genome assembly GCA_021653895.1 of Mastomys natalensis. Classification (NCBI taxonomy): domain Eukaryota; kingdom Metazoa; phylum Chordata; class Mammalia; order Rodentia; family Muridae; genus Mastomys; species Mastomys natalensis. The sequence continues at coordinate 1,215,257 of JAJTUV010001213.1, read as the reverse complement.
CCAATAATTTATAAATTTTTGCTCCTGAATATACATATGTTAGTACAAGCAAGACTAAACTCTTGTGGTGTTTTAAATGAAACTACCCTCCATAGGCTTATTAGGAGTGGCACTGTTTGATAGGATTAGGATATGTGGCCTTGTTGAAGTAGGTGTGTCTTGTTGGAAGAAGTGTGTCACAGTAATGGGATTTGGGGTTCCAGAAGCTCAAGACATGTCCTCTCTCTCTCTCTCTCTCTCTCTCTCTCTCTCTCCTCTCTCTCTCTCTCTCTTTCTCTCCCTCCCTCCGTCCCTCCTCCCTGCTCTGTGAGGATCCGCATTCATGTCTGCCTGCATACTACCATAATTCCTGACATGATAACAACAGATTAAATCTCTAACCTCTAAGTCAGCCAGTCCCAATTAAAAGTATTCCTTTATTAGAATTGTCAAAGTCATGGTGTCTCTTCCCAACAACAGAACATTGAATAAGAAAAGTCCTCAGTCCCCAGGAGAAGGTAAGGCCATTAGCAAGAGGACCATGAAGTATAAAGCAGTTCTTTCTTTATACCAGATGCCTCTCAAATGACCTCCTTCACAGTTCATCTGGACTAGAGATCAGAATGGGCAATGAACCCATGACACACTAAAATTGAAAGAAATAAAATACAGAACCTTGAGAGCATTGAAATTCTTCAGGTACCCTGCTTATTATGGATTGAGAAATGGATTCATCTGAGATGTTCCTGTTTCAGAACTAACTAGTCTCACTATTGTTTGCACCTGGGAAGATGAAGGATGACAGTCTGACTTTCCTCTCGGGAAGCTTAGCTTTTTTGAACATCAGTCTTTATTGGTTTAACAGAAACAACAGTAGCACTTCACAGAATTAGTTGTGATGTGTCCACGTCTTATAACGAATGGAGTTCTATCATTCACAATCATAGTCCTGAAACAAAGCTGCAGGATCCTGCTCACAGAATGTAGAGATTGCATTGATTTTATTATATCTGAAATATCAAAAGAATATAAACTATCTGTGTCTGGTTTAAATTGGAAGTTCTCACAAGCTCTTGATAAATCCCTAGCCTACAGCCCAATATTGTATAATGGCTTCATAACCAGCACCGTGATAACTTCTATACTCTCAACAGAAATAAAGAGGGAGGAAGAAATTTTGAATGCTTTTCCCCTGATGAAGGCATATGTCACTCTTTGGTACCAGTAACTGACCACAAACTCCCTGTGGATATGTGACATTGTGGTGAATAAATGTCCTTTCTTCACTCTTATTGCTGTGATAAAATCCACTGACAAAACAACCTAAAATAAAGAGTTCATTCCATCTCACACCTACAACTTGTGGTTAATGTCTCTTAGAGTAGAGAAGTCGTAATGACAAGAACTTGAAGCAGTTAATCACAATCACACTTGCAGGTAAGAATTTATCAAGAGATAAATACATGCACACTCAATTGTTTGGGTCACTTTTTACACCCATAAGGTATATAGGTTATAGCCCATCTAGACTTTGAAAAGTTCTGTCCACATTCAGGGTGTATCTTCCCACCTCACTTAACCCTCAAACGCAATTACCACAGACATTCCTGTAGGACAACTTAATGCAGACAATTCACCACTGAGATTCTTCTTTTTTTTAAGGTTAAAAAAACTGCTTTAATGGAAAGGTCCCCCAATACTCCCAATCTGGGATGGGGTAAATGTGGCCAGGGTTGGCCCCAGGACAATACTGAACCTGTAATCATTACCAAAATATACATCTGTCACCATAAAAATCTCCCGTACTGCTTCAGCCTCACAGATATAAAATTTATATTTATTTATATATTTACACTCTTCCATGCCTTTCACAGACCCAGGACGCAGGGAACCCCTCCCATAGAAACAGGCTAGAATGGAAGTAGGTGTCTGGGAGGGATGTTTAGGCCTAGAGGTCAGCCCCTAAACTGGGCATAGTCAGAGATGGGCAGAAAAAAAAAAAAAAAAAACTTTGCTCCAAAATTTGAAGGTAGAAACCCGCAAGTCTCAGAGCCTTTCTCCAGCCCTGGCCTGAGCCTACCTGCAAGTTGGTCACTGAAAGGAAGGCGAGCAGGGACACAGAAGCTTAGAGTACACACACACAATTGTATCACTGCTGTAAAAAGTTACTTAAAACTATATCTCATGCATGTAAACGGAAAAGATTATGGTATTTGGTCAAGTGGAAATATTGCCAGGTACAGGTGTCTGTGACCACACACAATAGACCACAAAGATCACATGAGGCTCAGCAGCTAAGGATGGCCTGGGCCCTCTGGGCTGGCCAGGGACATGGGGCCCCAGCTCTTACACAGCATTGGGAGCCTACATATAGGCCACCTGGCTCACCTGCAGGTCTAGAGACAACTGGTGGCCTTAGAGGGTGGGAGTGTGGCCATGAGACACACTGAATTGTAAGGCACAGAAAGGTGCATTCAGGGCACCGCTGTGGCCTCATGCCTGTGCCCCTCAAGGCATGGTGCTGGGACTGACTGGGCCTCTGTGGCCCAAGCCATTTCCTGTCAAGGCCAAGTTGGCTAGATATAATAATAATAATAATAATAATAATAATAAATAAAAAAAAAACAGGTAAACTGATTTCTCTTAAAAAAAATAAAAGCTCTGGTCTGTAAGGTCACTTCAGCTGCTTTATAAAGTGGCTTTTCTGGAATGGTAGAAGCTGCTGTAGCCCACAGGAACCTAGATAGTGGACTTGGAAAAGGACACTCAGAGATGGTGGTTCTTGCCCAGGTCATGGTTGTGCAGTACAATCAGCGCCTGCACTGCGTCCTCCACAGAGCCCATCTGGATCAGTGCCATCTTGCAGTCCTTCTGGAAGAACTTGAAGCTTTTGACCATACCACCATTGCTGGAGAAGGGACTCTTGTAGTTGTCCTCTGACACAGAAGGCAGGATGTTGGAAAGGTGTAGGGTAGCTGAGGGTGGAAAGATTCTTGGAAGTTCTTGGAGCCTGGTTTCTTGAAGCAGGGCAGTGGTGAGCTGCCATAATCCTTGGTCAGCCTCTGGTCCTCCTGTCCCTCGTGAGGCAGCTGCACACTCTGATGCTTTGACAGTGTGATGCGCACCAAACTTCCCACACCGTGGTGGCTCATGGCCAGCTGGGCTGACTGCCGTCTGCCATCTGCACAGCGCATTCTCCTTCTTATTGAACAGGATTTTCACCCTTTGCACATCACTGTAGACACAGAAGAGAATAAAGAGGCTTTGGGGTGTGACTCTCTAAGGTTCAGGTTGCTGACCAAAAGGATGGAATTCCCAGTATCTGCCAACCCTGGATGGCATTGTGGCCAGCTGCAGCAGCAGCAACAACAGAGGGTATGGCCAGGGGGAGCAGGGCTCCATGCACATTAGGGACAGAGTGGCCCTGAGGCCTGAGGATGGCAAAGGTGGGAGGGAACCTGGCTCTGCATATGGAGAGGCTGACATTATGCGGAGCGCACCAAAGGCTGCTGCCATGGTCTGGTCCAGTGAAGGCTGGCTATCTCCAGAGGGCAGGGCAAGCCGACTGTAATCTCTGCTCTTGTCGTTGTTGTATTTGACATTGAGACTGGTGATCTTGGAGAAGTCAATGCGCAGCATGCAGCAGGCATTGTAGATGTTCTGGCCGTCCAGGGACACTCGGCGTGCTGGGCACTCACACGGTCAGCATACTGCAGCAGCCCTTGGAACTGGTTGTCCTTGGTGAACATAATGATCTTCAGGACTGTGTCAAACTCAAAGAAGATCTGGTGCACCACACCCAGGGTCACTGGGTAGAAAAGGTTTTCCACAAAGATCCTGAGCACTGGCCTCTGGCCTGCTGTTGCCATTCCTGCATCCACAGCAACAGCTGAGGCTGCCACCTCCACTACATCCCCTCCGGTCTCCTCTGTGTGCCAAGGACAGCATTGTCCCAGATATAGCAGTCATTTCTAAGTGGGGATCTGACAATCTCTTTTCCATGTGTGTCAGCAACTGCCCCTTATCATGAGCACTCAGCCTCAGCAGCCAATGGAAACAATAGCAAGAAGTTCAAAAGTAACAACAGGAACACAGGAGTTCCTTCCAGAGTCACCCATGTTGCTAGCTACCCAGTGATGTCACTGAGGCAAGGTCATCTCCCTGGAGCTGCCCTTTGGGAAGGTTACCAATCTCCTTATTCTGAAGCTGGGAAGAACCAGGCCATCATTGAAATGAAAACAGAGGAGGCTGCCAATTCTATGATTAACTACTACACATCAGTGGTGCCAGTGCTTCATGGACAGCCCATCTACATCCATTCTCCAACCACAAGAAGCTTAAAACACAGCTTGCCCTACCTTTGGACATTGAGCAATAAGGAAGGTTGAAGTGCTTGAGAACCCTTATTAAAGTAGGTTTTGGAAAGAAAAAAAAACCTACAGAGTTTTCAAATGTTGGGTTTATAGTAGTTTTCATTTCCCTCAGTGAGGTTAGTAGCAGCGAGGTATAGCAGTACACAGTGGAGCCATAAAGTGTTACAGTCTCCATGCAGTCTTACATATCTAGACACTTGGTCCTGGGCAACAGACATTAAGGCTGAGAAGACGTGGTTGTTCTCTGGAACTCTTCTGTTGACCAGGGTCAAGGAAATCGCCCACTTGCCTCCAAACGCCTCTTATCCTTTTGTTAATGAGCTCCCCACATTACTACTTCTTTCTGAAGCTTCTTTGGGCCCAGACTACTCTGCCTTTCCAGCTGTCAAGTAACTCCCAACACAGCTCATTGGTCACTGCTAGCACAGCTTGAGGCTACTTTGTAGCACCATGTTTGGGAGCTGGGATGGGAGCTGGGCCGGGAGCTCAGCCACCCACTGGAGCTAAGAATCAGGTACTGATGTTGCTAGGATCTGACCTTGGGTAACCATTCCCAGGTAGGAAGGATTGCCAAGCCTAGCAAGATCATCTTGTTGTGGGAAATATTAAAAATGACTATTGATATTCAGTGCTATGCTGGGCACTGGCATGCCACATGGCACCAGCAGGGTGTTCTCATCTTGGCAGATTCTCTGGTCCAGAGCTCCTGAGTTCCCTTGGCGGGTCGTTGCCATGCCAGCCCCACACAACAACCCCCAGCCCACAGTCAGCCGCCATAACACCCAGCAACACAGTAGAAACAAAACTCTTGAAGCTTATATTAACCAGTCAGATTATATATCAATAAATTCTCAATACACAAGATGTCTACACAATAAATTCAGGCCAATGGATAATGGTACAAGCTATCCCCTTAGATTAGACAAGTTACCCCAATTATTCTATCCCTTTATGAAATTATATCTACTGTAGCTATTTAAAGCCACACTGAATCTGGATCATCCTGATCGTAGCCCTCCACCTTGCTTTCTCCCTCTCTCCAATACCTGCTGTCCCTGCAACGCTTAGCCCTGCCTCCCTTTTCCCTAACCAATCACGGCCTCCTGTTGCACTAATATTTTAATGTAATTGGACAGAGAAAATTCTGCCACATCATCTCCCCAGTGGAATCACAGGGCTGTCCACCACTGTGTTCAGACCTGTGAACTGAAGCTGCTGTTTATATTTGTGGTTTCTCTTTGTATCACCAAAGTAGCTCTCACTAACGAAAGTAGGCAAGAAAAGACCAATAGGGAAAAGCCTTTCATTTGGCCTAATGCTGCAATAGCAGGAGAAGCAGAACAAGTATCTTCCAGACAACTCACTGAGGAAGCTTAAGCATCTGGCTTTTATAGCAATAGAATGCGTGTTTGAACCAATCACAGCCTCCTATTTGGGCCAGTCTATGTCTGTTAGAGTCAGTCCAAATCCAAGACTTGAAGAAAATCACAGCCTTGCCATGTAGCACCAGTCACAGAAGTCCCGCTGGCCCCTCTGGATCTGAGGACCCTCTAGAACTGTCGACACTCTGGCCACAGTAAAAATGGCTTCAGGGTCCTTCACAGATTATCAAGATTTTTTTTCATAGTGAAAAACAATATGTTCTAAATTATTTCCATAACTGTAGCTGGGAGTGTGCTCTCAGGAACCAGAAAAAAACAGTGGCAATCTTTGTGGCTTGGTCTCAAAGTGTCTGTGGAGTGTTCAGGATGGCCAGAACTGGCATAAGAGTGGAGTGGTTGGCTAAGATTGTGGGTCCTTTTCTTCCTAGCAACTAGCCAGAGTTCAGCACATGCTACATAAGGAAGTCAAATTGACCTGTCTCCAGCATATTAGTTTACAGAAAATTGAACACCAGAAGGAATATTCAAAACATAAACATAAAGACCTTATCATTTAATACTAACAGAAATTGTCAAAATACTTAATAGCTTCCCAGTGACACAGTGAGAGATGAATTCTTTTCTCGTGTGTCAAATCTGAATATAGATGTCTAATATCATAATATACATATACATACATATACACATAATATATAGTATAACTGACATAAAATTGTGTCTGAGCTTTGGGGAAACATGTCTGATATTTGATAATTGTTTTAACATGTGGAAGTGTGTGTGTGGTATGTGTGTGTGTGTGTGTGTGTGTGCGTGCCTGTATGTGCATGCATGTTTGTGTGGTGTGCCAGTGTACACATGTCAGTCTGTCACAATGGAAAGTTTGTTAAAATTATTTCTTCTATTCATGTGTGAGATGCTTTTCTATACTTATGAATAGAAATTAAATTTTTATGTGTTTTTAGATCTCTCAACATATTAAATATTCTTAGTGTTATTTTTAGTTATCTTTGTATAGCATACAGAATACACGACAAAAATTAAAATGTTTATACTGTTTATGGGAACTAAAACTGTAAAATTACTAAGCATGAAGTAAGGAGACATAGTTGCAGTGTATTACATTACAAAACCAATTGCTCCTCCTCAAAGAATCACTAATTGCTTCCATGAGCAGGTGTGTTCCCAGGCTACAGGTATTATCTTAATCAAGTTTGAAAATAAACCTCTGTGCAGGCCATGGAATGAACCACTCATGAACTCAAACATCTTATTATGATACTACCATTAAGAGGCTGAACTAACTACCACAACAGCATATTTGTGGGCTGTTTAATCCAGTTCTAAGTGATTAACTGAGAAGCCAGATATCTGGTCTACAGCAAGTCATCTTACAAAAATCCAGATATATCTCAGAATCACTCACCACAAACAGAACTTACTGGTTGGAATTTGAGTGATATGTAAGTACTCACTTCATTTTAAAACAGTCTTGCTAGGAGAGTCATGAGGGCTCTCAAAATTTTCTCAACCTTATACAAAGTCAGACAGTTCTCAGAAAGAGTGAATAGGTTTGTGGGACCTAATGAAGCACACCAAAGAAAACTTGTATTAATTTTCTCCTTGCATATCTCAGCTACACTTCCATACTCCTCCTAATCATACACAGTTTATTTTGTAAAATATGCTGTCTCTACACAACTTCTCAACAATCAAAGTCAGATGCAGTGAATTTTTAGGATAGCAGCCACTAGCAGACTCGATAACATTATTCCCATAGTCTTAGTGAATATGGATGTAATATCTGTAATAGGCCTTCAACTCCTGAGGCTAATGAGAGCTATGAAACTCTGAAATTCACAATGGAGCTCTGGCAACAATACCACTGGTGATGGTTCTAAACCATAACTAAACCCCAAAAGAATCCTAAGGAACATCTAAGAAAACGCCAGGCTCCTCCTTTTACTTGTGAGTTCCATGGCAGATTTAATCTAACATACTTTACATAGCAACTAGTGGGAGCTTTTGCCAATTTTTTTCTTTTTCTCCTTTTCTTGGGATTCAACTTCTATTCCTTCTGGTGTTGATAGTGAAAGTAAAGTACATCAGAGAGTTATATGGCTAAAGGAAGGCTTTTTTTCAGAATGATGTCAACAGCATAGAAGCTGAACCCAAAACCTTGGAGAATGAATGTGGGACATCCGTTCATCACTTGAAGGAATTGGTATTTATGTTAGATGGGAGGATGGTCGATGCAATTAGGCCACTTCTGTTTGCTAATTGGCCCTTGTTGAAGTTAGGCTTGTACATTTCCACAAATAATGGGGTGCTATCTCTGTCTCTCTGCCTCTCTCTGTCTCTCTCTGTCTCTCTCTGCCTCTCTGTCTCTGTCTCTCTCTCTGTGTCTCTCTCTCTCTCTGTGTCTCTCTCTCTGTGTCTCTGCCTCTGTTCTCTCTCTCTCTCTGTTAGTGATTACATCTCAGTGGTCTCTTAAGAAACATGTTTCATGTTTGCAACACTGGTTAGAAAACCCAAAAGATTACCATCTCAAAAAGCTAGAGAAAGAGTTTGAAATTGCAAGTTTTCTAAAGGAAATTCTCAAAGCTGAGAGCTGTTAGGCATTTACTCAGGAAACTAGACTTTGTCATCTACATTTTGACAGGATTAGGCTGTCGATCAGTGGTGTCAAATGCATCCTGAGAAAGCAGGTGTTAAGTGCAGAATGTTCCAACCACTTCCTTTATACAAGAGATATAAGATTGATACAGGAACCCATTTTCATGGCTTTCAACAGTATGAGTACATTCTCATTAGCCATTTCTGAGCTAATGAGTCTCTTGATTGATTCCATTTCCTGGTTACCATGTAGAGAACAGAAATCAACATATACGTGCCATTATTTCTGTAGTACACTAGAAGTTCTTTGACCTGCAAGTGGTTTAGCTGGGACATGAGGGTAGACCTATTTCATGTTTTGTTTTGTCTTGTGTTTGGTTTTTGTTTGTTTTGTTTTTGAAGCTTCAGTCTGATTCCCACAGTGGCTGTACTCATTTACATTCTCAACATAATGGTTTCCCTTTCTCATATCTTTGGCAGTATTTTGTCATTTGTATTCCCTGTGAAGGTCATTCTGACTAGGCTGAGATGGAATCTTATAGTGATTTTAATCTTCATTTCCCTGATGCCTAAGGATGCTGAGAACATTTTAAAGTCTTTAGTGGTCCACTGGATTTCTTCCTTTGAGAACTCTCAATTCAGTTTCATGGCCTTTAAAATTTTGTTCTGATTATACAGTATTCTGCATAAATCTTTATAATTTTTAATGATAATAACTGCAACTATATTATTTATGAATGCATTCAAATGTGATATTTTCAGCCAATGTATTTGAAAAAGAAAACACTCTAATATTAGTTTTGGTGAAGTTCGGTCTGTGGTTATATATTGTAATGCTAAATTCTGTACCTAAAGAAAATTCTTTGCCTACCAAAGAATTCTCACATTTACCAGCTTTTGTTGGACAAACCTTGTTCCTTAATTTAAAACTATTGCTTAAATAAAGATGCTACAGCTAATTATTGGAGGAGTTAGAAGTAGGGCGTGCTTTGTTACTTGGTCGGAGGTTGCAGAGAGAGGGAAGGAGTAAAGACACAGGACAGAGGAGAAAGCCACCACGAGAGGAGATGAACCACAAGCACATGACCAAGAGAAACAATTTTTTGTGGAAGCCACTGCATAGGTAGCCAGGCCAGCATTTAGAAAAGTAGATTAGGGGTGACCCCCCAGGAGTTGTCAAAGCTAAGTAAAGTAACCTTAGTCTTAGTCTCATTCATTTGTAAGCTAGACAGGGATAAGTTTAAATTGCTTCAGCAACATAGTTTGATTCACCAATAAATAAAAAGCATAGGGGATTTGATTTGGGGTTCTTAACAAAGAAACCATGGTTTCTCTAGTAGAAATTACACTTAACTAGAAATTAATGTGCTACACAGAGAAGTTCTGAAGAAGTCCTAGAAATAGGAGTCACCCGTGTGCCATAGGGTTTTTTTTTAATGGTTGGGAAGGCACATGATCATAATTTGCTATAATAAAATACTTTTAATTAGTATTAAATTTAGTCAACTTCTTTGTATTTAAGTGTCATTTTTCACTCTTAGTAAACTGCTCCTGTCAGTTGACTGCAAATGAGAGAACAATATCAATTAAAAACTAAATTATGTTGAAGAAACATTCTTCTGTTTTAATTATAATAGCAATATTAAAAATAACTGGAATTGTTTTGTGTTCAATAACAAAGTAGATATTTAACTAGAGAAGAAAATAGCCCTAAATATCTTCTAATATGTCATAGTCTTATAATTATAGTCCAGAGATGCTGTACAAAATGATTGCTTTGCCTAAAAACAATAGATGAAAATATCCAACCAATACCATTTTGTACAGTAGTTTATAAAAATGACTTTCAGATGCTGTCAAATAGTTCCTTCCAGCACAGAATAGAGCTATGCTGAGACAAATGATGTCCACTATTAATGCATTCAATTTGAACAAATCGATTGAGCGAGTTTAAACAAATGTGATTTTTATTCATATCCTTAGAGACCTTGGCTTTGAATTATGATTGTACACTTAAGTGCTTTGTTTACACTGTCTAGAAACAAGTACTATTTAGGCACAAGGACAAGTTTAGACACAGTAAAATAAAATGCAGTACTCGATGAGTTTACATGCAACTGAACACGTATGGTCATGAGTAAGAAATTTTAAGGGGTCATTCAACTCAAAAAGTGACATATTTGCCACAAATTACATATATAGGTAATTGTTGGTTTTGGAGATGACTATATTTATTAGCCACTTATTACAATTTTCATGTATAATATTCATGGGGAAACTAACATAACTTTATGCTATTATTCTGCTATGCTTTTAACAAGCACTACATAAAATCTGAGCAATATTTCTATATCATGTTTCTATGGGGTAGGGAGATGGCTCAGTAGGTAAAGAGTTTGCTGCACCAGGATAAGAACCTCACATTGACTCATTAACAACCCTGTAAAATGCTGGGTGTGGTGGCATGCACCTGCAACACCAGTGTTGGGGAGAAGAAATAGGAGGCTCCCAGGAACAGAAAGTGTAGCCAATGACCACTGAGGTCAATGAAAAGTCCTATCTTTTAAAAATAGGATGGAAAATGATAAAGGAAGATAGAAAGCATAGACTTTATCTTAAGGTCATACATAAACACAGGCATACATTATGTTCATACAAATATGTGCACATACATGTATACAGTCACTCTCACAAATGCAACTATAATCATACAAAAAAAACAATGTCTTTTCCCATGAAGCTTCAATCTCTAATTTCACCAATTATCACTTTCTCTAAGGCTATTGAAAAATCTTTCAACATAACAAAATTGTAGTTTATTTTTTAAGACTTTGGTATTTGGTTCATAGGAATAGTCAAAAGGCGCTTGTAGATGAGGCTATGGAGAGAGACACATCCCCAGTATGTCTTAGGAAATTCCACAACAATAGAAAGAAAACCAGAGGTGCAATTAAATCCCTTTGTTTCATCACTGTGAATGTATGATGATGCCAGTTTAATGTAGAAATCTGAAGATCCTCCAAGTATTATTTTCAAATTCAGACTTAGCAAAGGGAAAAGACAATTATATGTCAGAGCTGTCACTTGTCCAAGATCAGAAAGTTGAGAATATCTCTGTACAGAAGTCTGCATATCCCAGACGCAAGAGAATGTCTTTTCAAAGTGCTGAATCTAAAAGCAGTTATTAGATTTTTATAAAAGAAGATAAAAGAGAATCCGTCCAAGAAAAAAAAGTAAGTCAAACATCCTTCAAAAGACAGCTTTATCAAAGGCCAATAAATAGCATGTATGGCATGTTAGCAATAGAGCCCTTAATCCAGCCTAGAGCAAGCAAAGCCTGGCCTAATTTTTAAGGTCCACTGTGAAGAGTAGGAAGGGGGCAGTCTTTTCTGATAAGAAAATAGGTGAAAGGTCAGGTGACATGCTCAAAGAATACTTAGAGTCACTATTTTCTTGTTTTTTTTTTGGTGGAGACAGGTTCTTTAAAAGTCCAAAGAACATTTCCACATAAGTAGTATCTGGAAGAAAAGCAGTACCCAAGGAAACTGCAAATAGGGTATTAGGGTGAGGGTTGCCTTAAAAGTGGAAAAATAGCAGAATATAGGTAATATAAAAACAGAGAGGGGCAATTTGAAATTAAAGAATTTGAAGCAAGAATGGGGTTGGGTAAGGGTTAACCCAAAGGCTTCATGAAAAAGCCCAATAGAAGCTTACTTCTTTGCAAGAAAAATAAAAAAATTAAGTTGAAAAAAAGAGACTTTAAATGGAGATATCTCCCATGTCTAGATAATGCTGCTGTTTAAAACAAAGCTTCACTGAGCAAAATCCACAGCAAAAAATATGAGATATCTCCTTATGAATTTGTTCTCAGAGAGGTCCCAGAAATCTCCAAAACTATACACACTCTGGGCAACCTTCTTGGTTGCCTGCCAGAACCAATTGGCAAGATTCTCTTGCTGAAAATGTATAGAGAAATCACTTTGTAAACTTCTTTGATACTAGGTTTCTGGGTGCTACAAGGTGTTGTAAGGCTCTCAAGAAAGAAAAGGTATCAATGATTTTACTATGCTGTGAACCATATTATCTACAATACTACCAGGCAAGATACAAACTGACCAATAGTAAAACTTTTGTGGGGTTTTACTTGCTCTCTGATGGCATTTGATGCATATCACACACACACACACACACACACACACAAATCAAGTCTGGAACTATCAGCTTGCTCAAAAATCCATGATGAACTCATGAATAAGCTCTGGAGAAAACTTACTATTTTTGTTTAGTTACACTGTTACAGCATCATGCTAACTTCTAAATATTTATATTTGCTTCCATAGGTAAGTGCTACTCTCAGTCTTCAGAAAACTGCTTTTTGCAAGGAATGTATGTTAATACAGACTCTAGGCTGTTCAAGGTGACAATAATTGATAGCTGGGTGTTAGTCCTACACAAGAAATTTCTAATATCACCTTTAAGACCTAAGATCATTGAAGGAGAGAGGGCAGAAAGAATACAGAAATTAGAAGACAATGTCAGGGACCTATAGTCTGGGGACTGTAGAGCCACTGCAATCAAGATCCCACAGGGACTATGATGGCAGAAAAAGTACTACACAAGAATGTTCACCAATCCCAGATTCATGAATTGTGGAATGGTTCCAAGTTTCTAGCACTCCCTACAAAACTATTGTCTACTGATGGATTCAGGGGAAAGGGGTAGTCACTGTATTTGGTTTATTTTCCTACTGAGGTGCACAGCAGCTTCTAAGGTGTTATCCTAAATCCACAGACATGTAGATTATTCTGTTTAAGCACAGGAATTTGGGGATATAGCAATAGGTTTGAGTGGAGGTTTATAGTAATTAATATTCCACTTATGTATATATAAAATCTTCAAAGAAACAATCAATAAAACAGTAATCTCATCTATATTTTGGGATGCTTATTCTCTTCAGATAGTCATATGATTTAAATTCTGTGACATAAAATATAGTTATATGTAGATACTGAGGTTTATTTCTATGATGCAAATGTCAACAAAGACTTTTCTATAAAAACTATATCATAACTATTTGACTTTCCTCACTTAGAGAAAAATATGAAAGCCTATTACTCTGGTTGTACATATTCTTCTCATTATGTGAAAATTTACATAACACAGAGACAATAAATTTCAAAAATAGTTTTTAATTCAGATTGTATTTATAGGCAAAAATACATGAATTTTATGTATTTTTCTGTTATGAATTACATTTGTTTTTTATAAAGTATTATTCATTGTGGCTTTTATTAACCGCCTAAGAATGTGAAAGACGATTCTTGTCTCCCTGGCAACATGAAAGGTGGCCTCAGGTTGTACTTTGCTGACCCTGGCTTTCAAGTAATGTCAGGAACTCTATTTAACACAACCTGCTATTGAAGGGAAACTGCAATTTCAATGGAGAAATGTATCAATGTAAAAGAGTAGCATGTACAGAAATTAGCTACCATAGGCATTTTTGAGAGTAAATGTACAAGGTACTTCCCTGATAATATAAGTTTATTAATGACAATGAATCATCAATTCAAAAGCAAAACAATTCTTGCTATAAGCAGAATGGCTTAACATTTGATTCTATTACTGTTCAGAAAATATGGGCAATAGCAAAGCAGTCAAACATAATTAGTATTTCAAGGTATAGTAAGCTGTCATTAAGATTCTAATTTTTAATCTTTTGATGCAAAATGTATGGAAAAAAAATCACTAAAATGTGCTTTTGAATTTCACAACTGTTGTAATTTGTAGAGGTAATTTTGAATTTGAGACAGAATTTATAAAGAAGATAAATTCAAGTACATACATTATTGTAATCATATATCATATGACATTTAGTTTAATGTCATGGTGATATATTCAGCAAGTCATATACCACATTAAAACTTTAAAATATATGGTATATATATGTGTTTCTTTAAGCAAATTATACTTTATTTCATTTCTATGCTAGACTGAGCTGCAAGACTTGGATCAGTAAAATAATGACATATTAATGCATTTAATTGTTAAATATTAGATTTTATTTTATTGTAGTTCTCAACAATAGATTAAGTTTTCTCTGCGAAAATGCACAAACAGATTAAGCCTGAATTTATCTGTTCCATTTTCTTCCAACATTTAGAATTAAGATCAATTCTTTATTCACATTTAATGATCTCAGAAAGCATAACTGAGTTTCAGTGAAACAAATACTAATCCAAATGACTACATTTGTAATCACTTCACTTCACATAGTTAGCCCTACTTCACATCCAAATAAATATACTCTATAAGCAATGTTTATCATCTTTGGAAATTAGTTTCCATCCTGCTGAGAAGCATACAGAGACTCAAGCTCAATGAATAATCACAAGAGACATATTCAGCTTCTCAACTCAGAAAGACTGAAATACTTAACAACAAGCTCTTGCTACATGGTAGCTTTCACAGAAGTTAGCAAATCCCAACTTTTCCTTAACTATAGCATTTACTGCTTGTAAAGCATGTATCATCTCAGAACACAGTGGATTCCTGACTTCTACATCACAGGATGACTGTAGATTCTAAATTTACTATTTTTTCCATCTGCTGCCAAAATAAATTAAAACCATTTTTACATAATTAAAAATAACTACTTAAGAACATATTACAGAATATGTATTATCTCAGTATAAATAATCACTGTCCTAAAATTAATGCCTAATGTCATTAGCTAATTCAGAATTGAATGCTAAGCATGTTCTTGCATCTTCTTGCAAATTTCTTTTAATACTAACACTCATTTCATGTATAGATTATGACCTAATTTTGTAAATAAAGAGCTTGAGGAAATGCTAAGGGATTTTCTTCCAAACATGATAGATGGCCCATACTAAACTTGGAACCATCCGAGAAGTCTCTGTTCTTATGTGGTATTTTTAAATGTATTGCATGCAATATCCTTTAAATCACTAAGTCATAGTCATTATTCATTACCATTTACAAAAACTCACAACATGCCAATGACAAAGATATGGTTGGATCTCAGACAATAAATAGTAAATATGTGTCTTTGCTCAGAAAATGAATGTGGGAGGAGTGAAGGCCCTGTCTGTTCCACTGTGTTGACAATCAGAATCTTCAGTAGCATGTAGAAGTTAAATCCCACAAAGAAGAAAACATGTAATAAGAATGATGACAGATGTTATTAAAATGTAAGGCACATGTACTAAGTAGACAATCAATAATGTCAATAAACATCTCTCATTTATTATCCACTGATAATACCAGCCAAGATGTCATAAACCGACTGTTTCTTCCACTCATTGGGTCTGTGTTTTCTGGACAGAGTGCAAACAGGATCCACTAAACAGCATTGAAAAGACAACAATAGAAAATGGACAGCAATCTATTGGTCTTTTTGCTGGGGCAGACTCCTAGGTGGCCTGCTCCTGTGAAGACACCATATCCTGACACATCCTAGAAGAATCATTGTACTCAGAGCAGCACATAAGAAACCTCCCCCACAACCCAATGCTCAGAAATGCAGCTGGGAGCCCAAGGCACTCAGGACACATCAGCCACCAAAACACAACCCTCCAGAATACCATCCCCTTCTGCCTCTCACTTGGTTCTTTTTTCTGGGGCTGACACCTAGATGGCCTGCTCCCATAAAGACACCATAACCTGATCCATCCTAGAGGAACCACTGCACTCAGAGCAGCAGAGGATCTGCTGCACTCAAAGCAGTTGAAGAAGCTGGACTCCCAGGGCCTCTAACATGCCCAGGATCATAGGATTACAAGATCCCAAAGGCAGCCTGAGCCCCACAAGCTCTTTCACCCAGGATCTCAGGATCACATGATCACAGAGACAGCTGGACTCGGAGGGGTTATAACACAACCAAGATAACGGGTGAGACAAGCTCCAGTCAGAGACAGTGAGTGCAAGAAGCACTAGAGATGAACAAATGGCTAAAGGCAAGCATAAGAACATAAGCAACAGAAACCGAGGTTACCTGGCATTATCAGAACACACTTCTACCACCATAGCAAGTCCTGAATACCCCATGGCACAGGAAAAGCAAGATTCAGATTTAAAATCACTTATCATGTTGATGATGGAGGAATTTAAGAAGGACATAAATAACTCACTTAAAGAAATATAGGAGAACACAGGTAAACAGGTAAAAGCCCTTAAAGAGGAAACACAAAAATTCCTTAAAGAATTACAAGAAAACATAATCAAACAGGTGAAGGAATTAAACAAAGCTATCCAGGAAATAAAAATGGAAGTAGAAACAATAAAGAAATCACAAAGGGAGACTACCCAGGAGACAGAAAACTTAGAAAAGAGATCAGGAATCAAAGCATCACCAACAGAATACAAGAGATAGAAGAGAGAATCTTAGGTGCAGAAGATATCATAGAAAACATTGACAACTCTCAAAGAAAATGTAAAATACAAAAAGCTCCTAACCCAAAACATCCAGGAAACCCAGGACACAATGAAAAGACCAAAGATAAAGATAATAAGTATAGATGAGAGTGAAGATTCTTAACATAAAGGGCTAGTAAATATCTTCAACAAAAGTACAGAATAAACTACCCTAACCTAAATAACCTAGAAAAAGAAAGGAAGTAATCTTTCAACAAATCAAAAAGAAGATAGCCACACAAGCATAATTCCACCTCTAATAACAAAAATAACAGGAAGCAACAATCACTTTCCCTTAATATCTCTTAACATTAATGGACTCAATTCCCCAATAAAAAGACATAGACTAACTGACTAGATACGTAAACAGGACCCAGCATTTCACTGCATACAGTAAATGCACCTCAGTGACTAAGACAGACACTACCTCAAAGTAAAAGGCTAGAAAACAAATTTCCAACCAAGTGGTCCCAGGAAACATTCTAATATTGAATAAAATCTACTTTAAACCAAAAGTTATCAAAAATGATAAGGAAGGATATTTCATACTCATCAAAGGAAAAATCTACCAATATATATGCTCAAAATGCAAAGTGACCCAGATTCATAAAAGAAACTTTACTAAAGCTCAAAGCAAACCAGTAGCCAACATCAAACTAAATGGAGAGAAACTTGAAGGAATTCCAGTAAAGTAAGGGACTATACAAGGCTGCCCACTCTCTCCCTACCCATTCAATATAGTACTGGAAGTCCTAGGCAGAGAAATTAGACAACAAAAGGAGATCAAAGGGATAAAAATTGGAAAGGAAGAAGTCAAAATATCACTATTTGCAGATGATATGATAGTATACTTAAGTGACTCCAAAACTTCCACCAGAGAACTCCGAAAGCTGATAACTTCAGCAAAGTGGCTGGATATTAAATTAACTGAAACAAATCAATAGCCTTCTTTTATTCAAAAGATAAACAGGCTGAGAAAGAAATTAGAGAAATAACACTCTTCACAATAGTCACAAATAATATAAAATACCTCTGTGTGAATCTAACCTAGCAAGTGAAAGATTTGTATGACGAGAACTTCAAGTCTCTGAAGAAAGAAATCTGTTGGGAGCCTACTCTTAGCCGAAAGCAGCTATCATCTTTACAGCCATCTCGAGCCATATACCCTGACAAGAGACTTGTTTTCAACAGCCAGCAATAGCTAAGCAGTCTCTGGTAAACATCTTGTTTTGCTGTTTAGTGCCGCCAGCAGCTAGGTGCACGTGGTCTCCACGCTGCTAGGCACATGATGTAGTGCCTTCAGCTGAGCTTACCCACGAGGGCAAGGTATGTGATAAAGGGTATAAATACTCAGGATTTCCTTTCAATAAACGAGACTTGATCAGATTCTATCTTGTCTCCATTTTTCACTTCTCTCGCCCCTCCATCCCCACTCTCTCTCTTGCTAGACCCTGACCTGCGGACCAGAGCAGCAGAACTGGTTGTTACTAAGTAGCAGAACGGGCCTTTACAGAAATCAAAGAAGATCTCAGAAGATGGAAGATCTCCCATGCTCATGGACAGGCAGGATTAATACAGTAAAAATGGCCATCTTACCAAAAGGAATCTATAGATTCAATGCAATCCCCATCAAAATACCAACTCAATTCTTCATAGAGATAGAAAGGTAATTTGCAAATTCATTTGGAATAACAAAAAAAAAAATCAGGATAGCTAAAACTATTCTCAACAATAAAAGAACTGGGGGAATTACCATCAAGCTTTACAACAGAGCAATAGTGACAAAACTACATGGTATTGGTACAGAGACAGGCAAGAAGATCAATGGAATAGAATTGAAGACCCAGAAATGAACACACACATCTATGATCATTTGATCTTTGACAAAGAAGCTAAAGCCATCCACTGGTAAAAGGACAGCATTTTCAACAAATGGTGTTGGTTCAAATGGAGGTCAGCATGTAGAAGAATGCAAATCGATCCATTCTTATCTCCTTGTACAAAACTCAAGTCCAGCTGGATAAAGGACCTGAACACATAATAGAAGAGAAGGTGGGAAGAGCCTCAAATACTTTGGCACAGGGAAAAATTTCCTGAACACCAATGACTTACTCTCTAAGATCAAGAATTTGACAAATTGGACCTCATAAAAATGCAAATCTTTTGTAAGGCAAAGGACACTGTCAATTGGACAAAATGACAACTAACAGATTGGGAAAAGATCTTTCCAATTCCATATCTGATAGAGTGCAATATCCAATATATACAAAGAACTCAAGAAATTGACTCCAGACAACCAAATAACCATATTAAAACTGAGGTACAGAGCTAAACAAAGAATTCTCTAATGAAGAAACTCAAATGGCCAAGAAACACGTAAAACAATGTTCAACATCCTTAGTCATCATGGAAATGCAAATCAAAACAACCCTGAGATTCCACCTCACACCAGTCAGAATGGCTAAGGTCAAAAACGTAGGTGATAGAAGGTACTGGCTAGGGTGTAGAGAAAGAGAAACATTCCTCCATTGTTGGTGGGATTGCAAGCTGATACAACCACTCTGGAAATCAGTCTGGCAGTTCCTCAGACAATCAGACATAGTATCACCTGAGGACCCAGCTATACTACTTCTGGACATATATCCAAAAGATGCCCCAACATATAACAAGGACACTTGTTCATAGCAGCCTTATTTATAATAGCCAGAAGCTGGAAAGAACCCAGATGTCCTTCAACAGAGGAAAGAATTTACACAATGGAATATTACTCAGCTATTAAAAACAATGAATTCATGAAATTCTTAGACAAATTGAATGGAACTAGAAAATATCATCCTGAGTAAGGTAACCCAATCACATAAGAACACACATGGTACGCACTCACTGATAGTGGATATTAGCCCAAAAGCTCCCAGCATCCATATACAACTCACAGACCACATGAAGCTAAAGAAGAAGAATGACCAAAGTGTGGCTGCTTAGGTCTTTCTAAGACAGAGTAACAAAATACTTGCAGGAACAAATATGAGGCAATATGTGGAGCAGAGACTGAAGGAGGGACTGTTGGCAGAGTGCCCTACCTGGGGATCCATTCCAGGTTCAGTCACCAAATGCAAACACTGTTGTGGAAGTTGGGAAGTGCATGCTGATAGGAGCCTGATATACCTTTCCCCTGAGAGGATCTTCCAGAGACTGACATATACAGAGGTGGATATTCACAGCTAACTATTGAATTGATCACTGAGTCCTCAATGGAGGAGTTAGAGAGAAGACTGAAGGAGTTGAAGGAGCTTGAGGCCCCATGGGGAAAGTGACATACCAACCAACTAGAGCTCCCAGGGTCTAAGCAGTTAGCCTGGGAACACACATGGAGGGACACATGGCTCCAGCTTTGTACATAGTGGACGATGCCTTGTTAGGCATCAGTGGTCCCTTGAAGGCTGGATGCCCCAGTGAAGGGGAATTTGAGGGTAGGGAGGTGGGAGTGGGTAGATAGGTGGGAGTACACCCTCATAGAAATAGGAGGTCAGAGGATGGGATAAGGGATTTCTGGGTGTGTGTGGGGGAGAATGTGGAAAGGGGATAACATCTAAAATGTAGATAATAAAGTATCCAATATTTAAAAAAGAAAGAAAGAAAGAAAGAAAGAAAGAGAGAGAGAGAGAGAGAGAGAGAGAAGAAAGAAAGAAAGACAAAAAAAGCAGATAATGGAACTGGCTATCGCAATCGAGCATTGGAGACATTTTGGCAGCAATTCAATAATAACTACATTACTGGGATTCCTTATAATTGTCAAGTACAATGGACTATGGAAGGGGCCCATGGAACTTTAAAACAATATCTAAAATAACAAACAATAACATAATAAAATAACAAAGGGGGAGGTATATCCCCCTACACCATAAATTTATTTAAATCATGTTCTTTTTATTTTAAACTTTTTAAAAACTTTTTAGATGTCAAGGAACTCTCTGCTGAGTGTCTATGGCACTCTACAACTAGGCATACTTATGTATACATGAAAGGAAAGGATTATGCCATATGCCAGTAAGTGGATCCTTTCCTTCTTTCCTGGTTGTACTAATTAGTATGTTTAAATTGCCACAGTTGCCTTCTGGCAGCATCACTGCACATCATGTGAAACATTACATAGTATTGCTGTAGTGTCATTTCTAGGTCTGTGATCTGTCCTTTATGCTATGCTTTCATATACTTGACTTCAGTGAATGTCATAACCCATATCATTTTGCTGTTGTTTAAGAAATCAAACTTGCAAAGGTGTAGACAATAAAAACATATATTTAAGTTTGCCATGTTTTTTTCTGTTTTGCCGAATCCTTTATTTCACTATATAGTATGTTGTATTACTCTTTTGTGTCATGTATTCTCCTTTCTGATGTCTTCATTAAATATTTCTTACAAATAAGTTTATTGATTACAGATTTTCTGTGTCTACAAAGGTAGCATTTCTCCCCAACTTAGAAAAATGTTTTACCAGATTCAGAGCCCTGCAATGACAGCTTTGTCATATTGTTATTCCAAAGTTTGTTGGCTTCTGTCTGTCATCTCCATGCACTCCTTGTCTTTTATTTAATGTGTTTATTTTCTCTTCTTGTCTTGAACATTTTCAATTTACCTCTGGTCTTAAGAATTTGATAGTTCTGTTAGGGAGATGGCTCAGCAGTTAAAGGCTAGGCTCACAATCAAAACTATATGAATTTGATAGTTACATATTGAAGTAG
Organism: Mastomys natalensis; assembly: GCA_021653895.1. Classification (NCBI taxonomy): domain Eukaryota; kingdom Metazoa; phylum Chordata; class Mammalia; order Rodentia; family Muridae; genus Mastomys; species Mastomys natalensis. Next base: position 1,193,735 of record JAJTUV010001213.1, on the reverse strand, counting down.
TTCTCTTTATAATTTCTGTGGTTGAGATTTCCTCAGCTTCTTTGAACTGTGAAATTTCAGCAACTTTGATTTTTCTCTGTCATTATTTGTTCAAATTTTATGGCTTCTCTCCCTCTCCTTCAATCATGTTAGCTACACATAATTGTGGTCTCAAGCTCTTACCCAACATTTCCCTCATTTGTTCCATTTTTTTTTTAATTTTTATTTTTAATTTTTTTTTCAGCAAATCAAAAAAATTTAAAAAGCATTCAAACAGAATAAAATGAAAAGAAACAAACAAGCAAAATACCAAGGGTCAGATATACTTATACAAGAATTCTATAGAGCCTTTAAACAAGCAATACTTTTTGAGTTATGTTTAAAAAAATTCAGAACCACAATAAGCTCCTTCACAAAGCAAATAATATTGAAATAGTGAAATCAAGTGTAAACCCAACAAAAATATATAAATTATAGTCCAGTATCCCTCATGAGTATACATACAAAAATTCTCAATGAAGTAGTTGCAAACTGAATACAAGAGATATAAAAAAATAATATTCCATGAATAACTGAATAACTGTTTTTGTTTTGTTTTGTTTTGTTTGTTTTTTTGTTTTTTTGTTTGTTTTTTTTTTTTTAGAAGACCATACTCCATATACAGGCTGCATGTTTTGGGATTGCCCCCACTCCAGATGTTTGAGACCTACATGAAAACCAAGCTGCACATTTACAACATATGTGCAGGGAGGCCTAGGTCCAGCCCATGGAGGTAGATCTGTGTAGACTAGGTATGCTCCACGGTTGGTGATTCAGTCTCTGAGAGCTCCAAGGGTTCAGGTTCGTTTACTCTGTTGATCTTCCTGTGCAGTTCCTATCTCCTTAGGGCCCACAATCCTTCCACCTATTCTTCTATAAGAGTCTTCAAGCTCCATCCACTGTTTGGCTCTGGATGTCTGTATCTGTCTGAGTCAGCTGCCGGTCAGCTGAGTCACATGGTATGCACTCACTGATAAGCGGATATTAGCCCCAAAACACACAATACCAAAGATGCAACGCATAAACCTCATGAAACTCAAGAAGAAAGAGGAAGACCAAAGTGAGGGTGCTTTTGTCCTTTTTAGAATGAGTATCAAAAGATTCAACCAGAGCTCCCAGAATCTAAACCTCCAGCCTGAGAACAGACAGGGGCAAGCTGTCCTCTGAGAGGCTCTAACCATTTGTTCCATTTTTAATGGACAACTGATGTTGGATTTCATCACTGATTATTTTCTTCTATAACTTTCATTTTTAAAAAATTTTACACTTTGAATTGCAGATGTTTGTTCTTATTATTAAAGATTCAAGTTATCTCTTCTTTATAGTATCTTAAAGTTCTAACTTATCTATCTTAATATATTGGTTAAAACTATATATTAATGTTAGATATGTTACCACTATCATCTCAGTCAGATTTCGGGTAATCTCAATGAGATGCCACAGTATTACTCTTTCAGAATTTTCCACTCAATACTCTGAACATTGTGAATTTTCCAGTTAGGTTGATAGAATTTGATCCTTGTCTTAGTTTGGGTCTGTATTGCTGCAAAGAAACACCATGACCAATACAACTCTAAAAAGAATAAATTAATTAGGTCTGGCTTACAGGTTCAGAAGTTCAGTCAGTTATCATCATGGCAGGAAGCATGACAGCATGCACACAGGCATAATGCTAAAGAATTAGCTGGGAGTTCTACATCTTGATCCAAAGGCAGCCAAGAGGAGTCTTTCTTCCAGGCATCTAGGAAACTAGTCTCAAAGCCAAAATGACATACTTCCTCCAACAAGGCCATACCTACTAATAGGCACAAACCCTGGGCCAAGCATATTCAAACCACCACACTGTTCCTAACTACTGTGTGCTAAGCATTTCTTCTATAATTCTTCTAGTAGCTCTTACACAAACCATAGAATTTCTCTCTTACTTATATTGGTCCAACACTGCTGAACATATGAGGATAAACAATTCCAAAGCCCTCTTGGACAAGCCTTCTCCTCTTCAATGCCCAGTTCTGTTAGTTCAAGAGGTCTTGAGCTTTATCTCTAGATCTGTGCCTTCAGGAGAATCATGGCACTGACTCCAGCTGCCTACCTGCACACCGAGGTCCAGAAACATTTAAGACCATATTCTGGGACACTCAGGTCTATCTCATTGATTCCTCAAATTTTAAGTATTACTGATCTGTGTTACAAAATTCTATGCCATAAATGTCATTTTATCTTTTATGTGAGATATATTTTCATTTTTTGTAATTTTTTTTAGGTAAAGAAGTAGTCTGTTCCCTATGGTGTTGGTTGGAAAAAAAATCTTAGAAGACTGCTTTTTACCAAGAAGGTGTATTCAGTTTGAAGAATTAGAAGTAGAATCTTTAGAGATACTGCAAACATTTTTACAACAAAAATTACTTTGATTCATGTGTTCCAAAATGTATAAGATTCTATGAAATTACATAATTACCTAAAACTTCCAGAATTTTGCTAGAACTGTTTCTTCCAACTTTATTCCTTCTCACTTTACAATTTGAAAGAACTTTTCTGCCTCACTGCTCAGTTTCTTATCTATGGCTGCTGATGTTTTCCATAGAGTGCTAGAGTTTCATTATTCTGCCTAACTTACTCAACAAATAGCAAGCGAATAATTTTAAATACACTGTGTTCTATGGACTACAGATGCCTGTCCTGATGGGAGCCAACAAAATCCAATGAGTACTGATAGAAAACAACCCAAAATCCAAAAAAGTAAAGATCTAAAGTATGTAATATGTTAGCAGATCAATGTTTTCAGGGAAATACAGGAGAGTGAGGCTAGAGAGTGTTGTGAAGAAATTAACTTACTCAGTTTAATGAAGGCTTTTTAAAATGTTGAAGTTATTCTCAATAGTTTCATACTCTGTATTTTATTCATAGTCTCCTTTTGTCTCCCCTCTCTGAACTCTTCCTATATCTATTCTCTCTACATTCATCTCCTTATCCAACTTTTAGTGCTCTTATTTTGCCCTACTGAGTCCCATTATGTTTCCCTCCTACTCTTGAGTGGATGGAGTATCCTGAAGTAGGGTGAACCTATCAGGGTCATGTTATTAAAGACAACTGATTCTCCCTTTTGAGGTAATACTAACTTCCATGAGTGACTCTGTTAGTGGTGGGACACTGCACCAACCTTCCCCACTCCATGGTAGGATTTTGTGAAGTTTCAGCTAGATCTTATGCATGATGTTACTTTTCTGTGAATTCCTATGTGTTACTTTCCCGTGTTTCATTGTCGTTGTTTCATTGTTGTTTGTTTGTTTGTTTTTTATGTATCCCTCCACAACCTAAACACAAAATGACTCCATAAACATTCTGTCTTTTCTCCCCTGTGATGCGTTTACAGGCATACAGTACTTTGCTCTGGTTTTTCTATGCTGGCAATTAAACTCAGTTCTTTATGCATGCTAGGTACACTTCACTCCATGCTCAGACCATGAAATGTATGGAGTTAAATGGAGTGTGTAAAAGTATCTTTTATTCAACAGATGTAATTGTCATCTTGGAGGCTAACTGTGAATAAGCTCATGTTTGTTTAGCTCTTTCTGAACTCTTGCGGGTTAGTTCAACTAAGCTGTTCTGACTCAAACTCCTTTCCAAGTTGACTGATTTAATCTGGCTTCTCTTAGCTTCTCAATGAAGTGTTCTGCTTGGCCTCAGGCTAACTCTGAGAGTCTGGTCTAGTCTTCTGGCTCCTTCTAATTCTCTGGCTCATTCTGTCTTCAACCATGTCTCTCTTGTTCTCTTTGCTACCTTCCTGGGTAAAACTACCATGATAAAAACTACTTCTAAAACTGCCACCAGCCACACAAACTGCACTCAACTGTACTGCACTGACTCCACACTGACAAAAAGGAACTCAACTGTATTCAAATCTGAACTGTACTTATCTATCTATCTATCTATCTATCTATCTATCTATCTATCTATCTCTTTCTGCACTTCTCTCAAGTACCCTTTCTTTCCTGTCTCTTCTCATGAGAGTTGGAGGTATCCTAGTTCTGACTCATTCTGTCAGATCTTTCTCTGATTCATCACTTTGTCAGCACCTTATTAGGCATCACTTTCAAGCGATGCTTCTTCCTACAAACAAACCTTATCTTCTTTGTTAAGGACTAAAATTTTATATTAAAAGTGTGTCTATATTTCAGACAGATCTGTATTCTGGCTGGATCACATCTTTGAATGTGATCCCTTGCCTAAGCAGCCTTGTTGCTGGATGAAAATTGCTCTACAGGAGTGTTTACTGGAGACTTCATTGATAGGGGGAGATTTGGACATACCTTGTTTGGTTTCTGTCATCTTAGCATGAGCCAGAGTCATTTGAGTAAAAGTCCTCATAATTGGAAAAAAAAATGCTTTCATAAAACTGTCCTCCAGGCAAATCTGTCAGTCATGTTCTTGATTAATGATTGATTGTAAGATGCTCATCCCACCTGTGGGCACCCCATCTCTCAGCAGTTGGTCCTAAGTATATAAGAAAACAAATGGAATGAGGCAGGATGAGCAAGATACTGAGCAGCATTTCTCCAAAGTTTCTGCTTCAGTTCCAGCTTTTAGATTCCATTTTGAGTTCCTGTCCTGATGTCCCCAGGGGGTGTGGTTTGAGCTGAGAGTTGAGAGATGAAATAAACTTTTTCCTTTCCAAGTTGTTTTTGGCCAAAGGTTTTAATCACAGAATTAAAAAGCCTAACTAAAACATATTTGTAGCTCAAGATCAATGCAGAGGCAAGGCCAGGAGTTAAAGTACACATAGTCACAGCTCCGCACATAGTAATTTACTCCAAAGTGAACTTACTTAAAGACCATTTTCCTAGTGAGAATAATTTCTTCTGAACACAGTCTTAGCATCTTTCTCTTTCTTAAAGCCTTTCTATTTCTCATTTTGTTTGCCTGGTATTCTTGCTCAGACCTCACTCACACTGAATTTCATCTTCTCAAAGTTTATACTGGCTCTAATGACAAGCTAAACTGTCTTAAAATTATCCAATAATCACATAAACAGGAAAACTTAAGATAAAATTTAGTGAGGGATGACAAAATGCCTCAGTGGATAAAAGCATTTGCTACCATGCCTAACAATCTGAGACTGACCCTGAAACCCATAAAATAAAATAAAAGAACTGACTCTCACAAGTTGTCCCCTGAATGACACATGCATGCATACATAAACATATATGCAAAAAATAAATGCATTAATGATTTAAAAGAAAATTTAACAAAACCAGGAATGCATAGTTAGCTTTCCTAGGCAAAGTAAAACCAAAATTCAATGAAATCTAGCTTATTTTAAGATGTAGATATGCATACAATTAATATATGTCATTTAAAGAGGTAGCATGAAGTATATCATATTATAACTAGTGATCTCAAAAAGCAAGAATTATCCACTAAGGGAAAGTCCATCCTGATTAAGCAAGCAATCAAGCACATGTCCTTAGGATCTTTTGTTTAATGAAAAGATAAGCTCTATCCCAAGGGATTTGGTCAAAAAGGTAAAAAATGAAGGTGATTTGTAGACCAGTATCTAGGGATTTCCAATGTGAAATCATCAATGACAGGGAACTGGGTATTTCTTGATCTTTTTTTTTTTCTGTTATAAGTATCTTAATGCATTTTTGTTGCTGATTTTTGCTTAGTTGATTGGTTTTGTTGTTGGTTTAGTTTTATTTTTTCTTTATATAGGGTCTCAGCTAAGTGCCAAGGATGGTCTTGAACTTTTGACCCCCCACCTCCACCTCCTAAGTACTTACAGAAGATAGAGGCTTTTGCTACAAAACAAAACATACACTACCACTATTGAATTACGTGCCACCATGACTTGAAATTAAGTATTAAGGCTTGCTATGCAAACCTAATTTAGCCAGATTTTGAGATCCAAATTAACTAATTTCCTTAACTATTACTGATGACATCATTAAAATTACAGTAGTAAGCAATTTAGAACTAAACACTGCATACATTAAATCCTTTATTGTTTGTACTGCTTAATCTAATTACTAAAATGATTTGATGAAATTTGAGCTAAAGGAGATTCCATAATGTTTGATTTTGCTAAATTTTTAGAATATTTGCAGTTAGTTTGTCTTTGTAGAAGAACAATCATATGGTCTAGTGTTCAATTTCATAGTTTTAATAAGCAGGAATATGTTATAAATATAAAATTCTATGTTTTCTCAAAGTTTGCCTGAGTCTCCCCAATAATCTATTAGTAGATTTTCAATCCTTTATGACCACCGAATGAATAAATATGAATAAATATGACAATCATTTTTCTTCAGTTTTGTTAAAACTTCCCTCAATGTTTGATTCTTCAGTGCCTTCTGGATATCATTTCTCCTATATTTAGGATATTTTAATAATGTAGGGAATAATTGATGCCTTATAATGTTACAGGACTATAGATAAGAATAATTTGGAAACTTCTAGACTGAGTCTTCTGCCACACAAAGCCTTCTTTTCTAAGCATAATTGGTTGTATGTTATTGCTGTATAACTCAGTAATAATGTTTTTAAACATATTTGCTTAACAAGGAGATATGTGAAAATTATTTTGACTCTTGCAGCAGTGTCAAATGTGAAAGAAAAATGCAGTTATCTTTCCTGTCACGTTGGCTATTTTTAGTTTTCACAGATTCTAACAGAGTAGACCAAATTGGAATTTTACACTTTGCTAGAAACAGGTCCATGATACCCTGGAAACTATCCTATTATTATCCTCACCAGTAATTGATTTCATCAAGTTGATGAAATGGGAAGGGAGTCCAAGGAAAATAAAACATGCTAAATGAGAGACAGTATGGTCCCCAGGTCAGATGCCAGCATTATTTTGACTCTTGCAGCAATGTGCAAATGTGAAAGAAAAATGCAGTTATCTTTCCTATCTCTATTGTAAGAGAATGTGGCTCCCAGTGTACTTAACAAAAGTAAACTATAGCAGCAATGATGTTTTTAAGGTGTGTAGTTGTAATTGTAATTGTATTTTGGCTGGTACACATATCAATGATTTTGTTTGATTTGTTAATGAATAAATTGATAAACTACTATGACTATTCTTACCTCGATTACACATATGGGTTGTCTCTGTTTCTCAATACCTATTTCCTACAGTTAATGTGGAGCTCTCACTGATTCTTAGCCCATTTTTCAAAGTGTTTTGGGAAATAAAATTGTTCCCATAATCCAGATCTTTCATTTTAATTTATATGCAGTTTGACTATTCATTTTGAGTGTTGCCTCCTTGAGATATCTGACTGGTTTCTCTCATGTAGCATATATAAACTTTCCATCCCAATTGCTATATGGAATACTAGAGTATTATTATAGAAGAACTTATAATTTAGATCCATAATAACCACTTCACACATAAAAACCACTTCATTCATTTTTTTTCACACATTTTTCTGGTTCTAGTAAATAATTTTTTCTTTTTCCATCCCTGTTGGATGAACATCAGTTTCTCTCTCCTAGGTCTAAAACAGAACTAACAACACTATTAAAGGCATAAAAACTCCAAGAGTCAGACTCACTATGCTGAGATACATGCTGTCCTGGAGATCCCTCACTAGTCTTAAGTCTATAGTATATCAAGGAGGTACAACTGAATGTTTCCCATTGTTGATGGCAAAATATCTCAATTCTGTGGCTCAACTAACACTTTTCTCATTGGTTTTTCGAATCAACTCAAAAAATCCCTCAAAGTATCTGATTTATGTGAAGATAAGATGGACTCTTTAAAATTTCCTCTCGTGTTTGAAAACTGAATTCATTAAATTGGGTTTAAACGAAAGAAAACTTTGAAGTCAATATGTGAATATTGTACTTACAGAGAAAAACTGAGCAGCGAGACATATTAGGACATACCTCCCCATCTTGGCTCACTTAGCCATCTATCAAATCCGTCCCTTTCTGTTATTACAAAGATGCAAGGATGATGTAAAGAAAAACACAACACCAAGCACATTCTAAGCCGTGAATTAAATATACTCTCCCTGGGGGCACTCTGACATCAATAATGAAATCACAGCTTGTTATGTTTTCTTAATATTCATAGTCTCTTTACTACACAGGTATAATTGTGAGTATGGGTATCACTACTTTATATGTATATCAGCAGATTGGACTTGCTCAACAGCTGAAAAAAAGAAATAGTAATTCACTGTAAAAATCAAAGCCAAATATAGATTAGGATTCAAGGTTATTGGAATCAGTGGTAAATTAAGATTGCAGATGGCTGTCAATAAATTTATATCCCTTTGCACATGTTTTAAATAAATAGAGAGATACTTCTCAGTGCATTAAGACCAAATCAAACATTTCCAAAATCCTCTAATGCACCTAACTCTATAGTTCATTGGCTAACACTGGATCACAGGTTATTATTTGGCCACAGACAGAGCTAGGGAGTATCTTTATATAACGGGGCACCATCTACTTAATGGAAATCTTTCCCAAAGACAGAAAAATCAGTCTTGTAGTCAGGTTTAGATTGAAAACAGCTTTGATTACAAACAGAATTTCAACTGAATTAATTCTTATCCTGTAAAGTCACAAGGACAGTCTTTATGACTTAAATTAAATTTTGGTCATCAAGATGTCCTATCAAGTAAAGTTGCTTATTGACAAGTCTGAAAACCTGATTTTGATCCCCAAAACCCATATGGAAAAAGGAGAGGACCAACTCCTACAAGATGTCCCCTGACCTCTGCATGTGCCCAGAGGCACACATACACACAAGCAAGGAACTACTTTCAGAATATTAGAAATGCATTGTAAGAAATATAATAGGAAAATGTGATGTCAGCCCGTATAATATATAAGATAGTAGTACACAATGAATTTTGCCTAGATTTTTATGTGGCCTCATTACATCTAAGACAGTAAAGTATAATGTATGATACATCTTTATTTCGAAGAAGAAAAGTTTAATACAGAAGAATTCTATTTGCACTTCTGGTATGTCTCAAGGATGCATAAGCATAAAAGTTTCATTTTCTGTGTACCCACTCACCAGAATCAAAACAGCAAGACACAGAACTCTGCAATGGGCAGGCATATGGTGAAAAAGGAAAGGCTGACCACCTGCAATCAATGTCAGCTCTGCTCCAGAGTCCATGGATGCATTTGTGTGAGAGAGTATAATAAAAGAGATGGTATCCCAGAGTGGTAATTAAAGCTAATCAAGAAGACCTAGCCATTGTCTCTAAATTCATTAACTCTTAGAGGGCTTTTATCAGCAGTGTGAATGCATGTGACCTTGAAAGAAATCAGTAAAGGTTTGTGAAATTTCTCATGCAGTGGAAATCAGTGTATTCAAAATATACAGTCGATTAGTCAGTTTTAAAATCAGGAGATGTGTGAACACACACACACACACAAACTTAGACATTTAAATACAATGCAAGATGCAAGATAAATGGAATACTCCTGAACAGTAAGATGTTGGGCACAATCAGCTAACCCCCAGCAGTTGGTTTGGGGAGTCTCAAAAAAGACACTGCAGTTTTTTAATTGTATAGAATAATTAAATTATTGTTTTATTCTTCGCTTTGCACTGAAATTGAATAGGATTTACCTCTTCAGCACAATCCCCATCAAAATTCCAACACAACTCTTTACAGACCTTGAAAGAACAATGCTCAAATTCATATGGACAAACAAAAACTCAGGATAGACAAAACAATCCTGAACAATAAAAGAACTTCTGGATATCACCATCCATGATTTCAAGCTGTACTATAGAGCAATTGTAACAAAACCTGTATAATATTGGTATAAAAACAAACAGGCTGGTCAATGGAATTGAATCAAATATCCAGGAATAAACTCATACACCTACAGACACCTGACTTTTGACAAAGAAGCCAAAATTGTTAGATGAAAAAAAGAAAGCATCTTCAACATCTCTATGCTCGCATGTAAAAGAACACAAATAGATTCATATTTATAACCCTGTACCAAACTCAAGTCCAAGTGGATTAAAGAGGTCAACATAAAAGCATATATTACTAAATACAATAAAAGAAAAAGTGGTGAATAGCCTTGAATGCATTGGTACAGGATCCAACTTCCTAAACAGGATATCAAGAGCTCAGGTACTAAGATCAACAATCAATAAATAGGACATCAAGAAACTGAAAATCTCCTGTAAGGAAAAGGACACCATCAATAGGAGAAAACAGAAGCTTACAGGGAAAAGATTTTCCCCACATACAACAGAAGGCTAATATTCAAAATATATAAAAATTTTTAAAAAATTAGACATCAACAAACCAAATAACCCAACTAAGTAATAGGGTATGGAGCTAAAGAGATAATTCTCAACAGAGATTTATCTAATGACTGTAAATCACTTAAAGAAATGTCCATCATCCTTAGTCATCTGGAAAATGCAAATCAAAGCAATCACTTTTTCATAAAGCCTTCTGCATCTCTCCTAGAGTAACCCATATATCTACCCAGCATGATTTATTACTCAGTTATATATATTAAGTGTATGTCTTTGAATGCTTACTCAAAGGGATGCTAGCCAAGACTAAGAAATCTACCTGAGACTATCACACCCTGAGGAAGCAGATGTTAGTCCTGCTCAGAGATGCTCCAGCTGATCACAGCTACAAAACAACTAGTTGAGGGAAGGAAGAAATCACTGCGTATGCCCAGGTTCATCAGCCCATCAAGACTTACATGAATCTAGCTCAACACTCATATGACTTCAGCCACCTGAAAGACCTGAAATAAAAACTGCATTCTGAACCCAGTTAATCTCAGAACCAACTGTTAGAGAGGACCAGTTGTCACTTTAAGCCACTAAGTTTAAAGTATTCAGTTACTCTGCAGAAAGAAACCCAAATAAAGCTTCCTCTACCTGAGTCAGAAAGTCATTGGAATATTCTGAGCAGAGGCAAGCTTGTCTTCAAACGATTACTCATGTGTATTGTGTTATTTTTAAAAAAGTTAAAAACCGATAAAAATTTTGGATAATAGAAGGGGCACTGTTTAGAGAGCAGTTACCCTCTTTGTATTTACCATAATACCAATCACGCTTCTACTGAAATAATTTCTGTGACAGCTTTTTAGTATAATTGTTTGTTCTTTTTGAAAGCAAGTAGAATGTTTTGTTTACTCATGAATGCTCAGTGGTTTCTTAGGCACCTAAGAAAGTTTATTAAAGCAACAAATGAAAGCAGTGAATAAATACTTTAAGGGACTAACAAAAGGAAATCTCCTCTGAATGTTTCTAGATCTTTGTTTTTGATTTCCCTTTTAATCTACTAATTTCCATTTCTTTCATCCTAATATATGGTTTTAAAACTGACTTTCAGTATGCAAAAATAATGCATGAAAATAAGGATTCCATCATCAACGACTGGGAATTTGAATACTAAGGGAATTTAATGTTTTAAATCTAAATGTAGATACTATAGAAATGAGAAAGTCCATGACAGTGCTAATAAAGTGCATTAATTTCCCATTCTCATCTGAACTATCCAGAATATGCTCAGCTCTGCATTACTACTATAAAGTAAAATAGTCTACAAAAAAAAATCAAAGGATTTTTTTTTTAAGTACAGCAGAATTGTTTTAAAGTCTTGGCTCATATTTCAGATAAAGAGAATACTAGTAAGAATATATTGAAGTTAATATTAAAAGGGAAAGATAAATATTCATATATCCAGCTCTGCCATCTGGGAATCAGCTGCATATCTTTTTTTTTTTAATCTAATTCTGCCTTGTTTTAAATTATCCATAGGGCATATTGTCCAGTGTGTGATTTTATTCCAAAATCTCTCCACAATTTTTTTTAACCATAGGGCTTTATTTAATCCAAGGGCTGAAAAACAATTCCAGTACTGTTCTAAGACCACAAAACTAATTCTGGATAACAATGAAAGAGTTTTAAGTCATGAGGTGCATGAAATCAGCTTCATAGTCAAACAGGTCTTTCCATACTTTGCTTCCCTATTTCTACACCACAAGAGCCATCTTGAGAATGTTCTTTTTGTAACTTAAGAAAACATTACTAAGGTTTTACACTGTTTTGCAAATAACCCATCCTTCCACAGATCACACAGTGTGTCCTGTTTGGATTCTAAGACATGCTACATTATTTCACAGTGGGCCTAGAAAATAAAATATCTTGTTAATTAAAAGCACAAGCAGAAGCAGTCATCCATCCTTTATCACATAGCAAGCTCCATTTGAATCAGAAAGTGGAAAACAAATGCTCCAAATAACCAGGACAAGTGTTGAGCAGCTTGTTCTACAGACAGAGGATACTGTTCCAGTCCTCTGTTGTTCACAAAACTGTCTTCTTTTCCATAGCCCCTTGGACAACACTGCCAGTCACGAATACACAGACTAATTTACAATTAAAAAATACTGAAAAATACCTTCTTGGGCTCATGGTCTCACCTTAAGAAAAAAAGCTATCAGAAGTAAACAACCAAGGCATTTGCTAACTTTGTCAATTTGTGATCTTCTAGGTGGGAAAGTAAGGCATTAGCTTAGAGATGATACTTGGGAAGTTGTGACTTTTTCCTCTAAGGTGAGTCATTATATTTGAACCAATGACTAATATTAGGAAACTTGGGTGCAGAATAAAAATGGTAGCATTAAACCTAGTCCTGTTCATTTCCCTTCCTACTCAGCTGAGAAAGTAGCTTCTTCATTTCTGTAAGTCTTGATTCCTGTGGTGGAGAGGATGTTGCACTCTGTGTTCTTGATGAGGTTTCTATTAAACCCAAACTGACCATTCAACTTAGCACTTCGAGATTCTCACAGCTGGCTACCGGCACATAGAGAAAGAAATTGTTACTGTCAACAACACTGGCTGATAGCCCTGGTGGCCATGATTCTGTATCTGCTATGTAACAAGAGCAAGAGAAATATATCTTCCCTTCCTTGGGCAATTCAGAGGTTTCACTGGAGCCTCTCTTGCTGCTTCCACATAATGATTGACAGTAAGGGGTCAAGTGCAACAAATCCAGCCTGTGAGATGGCATGATGTATTTTCTCATGGCTATGACAAAATACCTTGACTATTAAGCAAAGCAATATCATGGAGAAAGTATTTTTTTTAACCACAGTTTCAAGTAATTTCAGTCCATCCAGTGTGAGAAGGCACAGCAGGAGCTACTGGTCACAGTGTAATGTCCCAAGGGGATACAGAGAGCTGAAGCTAGAACTAAAAGCTTGCCATGACCCTCACAGGCCTACTTCTACATGACCCTAGTCTCCTACTTCTGTTAGCTAAGATTCAAAGATTCCCTAACTTCCCTAAGCAATGCCAAGTGCACGTGTTTGAAAACAAGAATGTGTTGGAGGAATTTCAGATTCTAAACACAATGCTTGAGCCTCTTGGGCTCAAAGTTGTCAGATGTAAAGAAAAGGTTATAAATAATAAAGCCACCTAGACTTAACAGATATGCACACTAAGAATTAATCTGTAGCAAATCCACTAATTTCTGATTGTTGTTGCTGTTTTTTTGCTATAAAATAACAACCACCTGTTATCTTAAATAATCAGTGATGTGTGAATTTAGTTTACATTGTAGTATGACAAGACCTTAGTGGTGTGGAAGCTAAGTGATGGATACCCCTGCTTCACCTGCTGTAAACTCTTATCTTTTATAGCTCAGGAAACAGAAGCCTGCTTTCTAACACCCACCACTGTCAACCACCACCTTTAGATTTTTATGGATATGCTGAAAGCAAACCCAATTTCCAGAGCAATAATAATGGACTCCTGTGTGAGGTTTATGTATGACTATTTCCGTGTGTGTGTGTGTGTGTGTGTGTGTGTGTGTGTGTGTGTGTGTGTATCTGTAACTATTCCTGTATGTGTCTTTACTATGTATGCATGTATATGTGTTTGCATGTCTGTATCTTTTCCTATGTGTCTGTTTCTATGTGTGTTTTTTTTATGTCTGTGCCTTTGTGTGCATGTGTCAGTATTTGTATACCAGTGTGTGTATCTCAAGATCTATGTACATCTTCTGTGTTTGTATATGTTCTAAATGACTTTCCCATGCCCTTTTATCATGTCTCTCTTCTAAGGCCCACATATTTGATTCTGAAAGCACAGGCTTGAGGCAATGAGCCACGAGATCTCATTGAACTTTAATCTATTTCTTAAGGTACTAATACATTGAGGAACCTATCTTTTTTTTTTTCAATAATGCTGAAGATATGGGTAGTGTATTGTTTTACCAGCCCTTTGTATTGATTTTGTGTTTATTTATTGTCTTGATGTGTTTATTTCAAGAAAACAATGAAATAATGGGTTCGTGGAGCCAAACAGTACCACTATGAATCATATCTGGAGGTTCTCAGACATAATTCATAAACACCTTCAAAGTAACTGTAGAGGGTATATTATCTAAGAAGGAATGGGAACTTGATTTTGATAATGTTTTTCTGTTCAAAATAATTAATAGTATACTTGCAATTCAGAGTCACATATTTTATACTCAACAACTATATATGTTAAACATAATTTTACATTTATAGACAAAAAATTTTTACCTTTTTGTATGTCTGTAAGTTTCTACTTTTTAGCAGATTTCTGCTTTTTAAAAAAATTGGCACTAACCTTGTATTAATTGTATGTAATTCTCTCAGCAACATATGACACAATTTTTTTATTTTTCTGCTTACAAAAACCTTCTCTATAGGGGCTGGAAGAATTCCTTGGTGGTTATGAGCACCACTGCTCTCACAGAGGACCCGCATGATGGCTGACAACTATCTATAACCCTAGTCCCAGATAATATGATATTCTCTTCTGGCATCCACAGGAACTGTGTATATGTGGTACACATGCATTAACATGTAGGCAAAGCACCCAAACACATAAAAGATAAAGCAACTGGTCTGTTTAACGAATCCTGTCATAGTTTTCAACCATGACTCAAAAAAAAGTAGCTTATCAGAGACTCAGCTGTCTTCTCCTTTCTATTGAGAATATAAACAAAAATTTTAAAAGTCAGAATTTGTTTTTACCTAATGTTCTGGAACTATTTGTTTTCACTTAAATATTTATTTGTGCAAACAGAGCACCCATGGGAAATGTGACTCAGAAAACAATAAATTACATACTCTATTGTGATGCCTCTTGTGTTGTTATTTTAAGCTGACAAGTTGTATTCAAGTCCCAACTCTGATATCTAATGACTGCATCACTTATTAAGTTACTTATCTTCTTTGAGTTTCAGTTTTCCCATGTATAAAAACAGTAACATGAAGACTGAAGACTACACTATAAAGTAATTGTACTGACATATGTGAAACTACTTAATATAATACCTGAAAGGTAGATTCTTATTAGATATCTCAATAGATAGTTATTGTATGCTTTTGCACTTCATTTTGTTTTTCTTCCAATGTTTGTGATTGCCTGTATAAGAAATATGAATTAATTTTGGAATATATACATGCATAAGATAAAATGAATGTAAGTATATCATATAGGTGATGTTTCAAATTATATGTGACATATATGTGTATTGCATATATATAATTATATGCATTTATATACGCACAAGACCAGCAAGAAGGCTCAGCAAGAAGGCTCAGCAGATAAAGATCCTGGTTTTAAGCTTGGCAACCTGAGTCTGTAACCCATAGAGTGGATGGAGCAAATAGAGCCTTGAGGTTGTCTCCTGCCTCTGCTGCCACCACACACAAACAATAGAAAACATGTCCAAACACAAAATAAAGTTTTAACTGATATATGTATACACAGACACACACACATTTACAAATACATACGCATATACATGTCCATTTACAATTTCATGTCTTTGATACAGTATCACCTAGACATTTTGTCTTTTTCATTACAATAAAGTTAGTATGTCTTCTTTAAATAGCTACATGTTAAATAAAACATCATATTCCTTCATAAGGCACAAAATCTTGAAGGAAAATGAATGAACCCATCACTGCTTTATGAATTTATGTATTTATTTATGTCTGTCTGTCTGTTTATTTGTTGCTAACCCCTGTATTAGTTTACTGGAGCTACTATAACACTGAACTCAAGGCCTGGCACCTTAAATAAGAACCAATAGTTGTTCCTCGTGGAACACTAAAAACACAGAATCATCAACAAAACTGGATTCTTTTCATCTGTAAGGGAAAACTTCCTTGCAGAAAGTCTCTCTTGTCATCACATGACATTCCCTCTTTCTGTGTGTATTCCAATGTATATGTCTCCTTGTCCAAGATTTTCTTATTTATAAAAACATGGCATATTTGATTACTGCCCATCCTCACATCTACTTTCACTTAATTACTTTCATTTCTAAGAGCAGGCATATTCTAATGTATTTTTACACAGAATTTCAACACAAATTTGGGAAGGTTGAAGAGGTCCCTGAAGATCCTCTTGCATCTCATTTGTAAGATGCTTTATTGATTGCTGCTAGAACAAATATAAACCACACCCACACTCCTCCATATCTTGAGGAAACACTCGATTCTGAGGTTAACTTCCCCGGGATCCACACCTACAGATTTACCTACCCCCCATTTCTCATATTTTTGCCATTTTTAAAATATGGTACTTCCTATGGAAGATTCATCTCTTCTTGTTCATCACTCAGTCTTTGGCTCTGTCATATGAAAGGGACTCCAGGGATATGTCCTCCTTGTGTGTGACATCAATTTCCTGGCCTCTCCTGATTGGCTCCCCTTTCTCATGCACAGGAACAATGTCTCTGGTCTGATGACTCTTCAGTCTAAAGCAAAACGCCCAGAGAGAGCAGTCTTTGATTATGACTATACTCCCTCTTCCACCCCACATTATTTTTCTGAGTCTTAAGAAAATCTGTCATAATTGCTGTCCTGACACCTCATTCACAAAGATCACCAGTGGCACTATATGCATGCATTCATATATCGTGTGTATATGTTCATGGGTTTTCATTATTTCTTACTCCCCTTTTATCTTTCTTGTATCAGAGAATTATGTTATGAGCCAAGGAATAAGTAAAATAAACTAGATAAGAATATTTATTACCAGTTCTTTCCTTGTAGGGAAGGAAAGTGCTTCCAGTGAGATGATGTCACTTTCCATGAGAAGATCAAAAGTTCCTGTCTCAAAGACTTGTCTGTATTAGACTCTGTACCACTTCCTACAGTTGCTCTGTCTCTCCTTGACATTTTGCATTTTGGAGGAATTATCACTCTCCTTGGTACAAGCCCAAGGACAATGTGCTGTTGAGCATGATTCTCTTACACGTTCCCAACACCTCATAAATAGTCCTCTATTTAAATCTACTCAAATAATCCCAATTTGTAGATGCCATCTGTTTCTTGCTGTGACACTGATTGATATGAGAAGATTTTGAAAGTTTTGTGACTGTTAGGATTTTCTCTTTAAAAATAAAATTACGCACAAACACATATTGAAAATTCTCTACTTATTGACCTAAGCAAGGTTATAAATTGATATGTATACAAAGGCCCTAGATAACATTTTGTGGCTTTAAAGAGAAAAAATTGTTTTGTCCAGTAGATTTCAATGAACAATAAAATTAATATCAAGTTTCAGATAGGATCAGCTAACCTAAGAGTTATACAAAATGCAGCATCCTTCTTTGAATCTGTTGGGTACACTATTGTTCCCAGAAAAAAAACCCAAGTGATAAAATGTAATTCTCCCACTTCTTTTGGTCTTGGCTGATATTGTTGACCTTTCCAGCTACTAAAAGACTTCAGTTATAGTTGGAAAGCTCTTTCAACATGTCTTTCTAAAGACCATTTAGAATCCTTTGACAATTGCAAATTTGATTCAATAGATTCTACTTTAATGAAAAGTCAATCTTACTTTCCTCAGCTTCTGTTTTTAGAATACATATTCATCACTGATATTATCTCTTTCCATTCATGTGGCAGAGGTAATATTAATAGCAATACAACATGAAAGTAGAGGCTTTGGACTGACCTGGACCTGGAAGCTTGTGGGAGAGTGGTTTGAGACAGCATCAATGTGGAGGATGTCTTTGCCTTGCCACTCACTGTGATTGTGAAAGGGATGTGCTATTGTTAACACTGCTCCTTAGAGACGAGAGGGCACATTGGTGTCATTATTAGATATGGTCGTTTCTCAAGTAGTGAGAATAAATGCTAAGACAGCCAGCTAATAACACGTGCAGTGCTGGTCCTTATTCAGGGTCAGCCAGAAGGAAAACTGTGAAGTGAACATATTTTATTCTTTACCATACATTCTTAGAAATCTAAGAGATTGTTTATCCCTTTCTCTTCCTACCTTACAAATAATACCATTATTTTGAGCAAGTTGCAATAAAAAAAAATTACTTTCTAAAAGAAATCTCATCTCTTGAACATCAGCTGGTAAAACATGATGCATTAATCACAAATGAATGCTTGGGTATTTTTCCACAAGTTTTAAACATAAAAATCCTCTCTATATGCAAAACAAACACAATTAGCATCCTAAAGAAATGCAATTCTATAAAGCTTTACTTGTAAGAACCTGTCACAAATTTCTTTATCAGAATTACCTCTGATTCTATGACCTTCTTAGAAATTAAAAACCCTTCCCTGGATTCCTCATCCATCCTCCAACTTACCACCCACCTCAAGCTAGCCTTAGTAATGTAAATGGAATTGTTTGAAATCAATAAGAAAGATGTAACCAAATTCATTTACTAGAAATATCCAAATTAGAAAATAAAAGCTGTACTCTAGAAATTAAGAAAAACAATTTTCAATTTCTTTCCATCCAATATGAAGGAGATTCAGTCTGTCCTTTTTTCTATAAAATTGAAGGCTGACAAGCCTTTACCTCTTCCACAAATATGCAAAGAAGTCAATGTATTATATTTGATCTTAGTCAAAAGACCAAGATGTAATATAAGTCAGTATTTTAAAGGAGAGTAATTTAAGAACATTATTAAAGATCATTATTAATAATTTAATAGTCAAATGTGTGTTGCAGATTGGATCCTATGTGCTAAAAGTCCAATGGTCTGTGAATGAAGACTCGATAATGTTGATAGGTAGTGGAATCTTTGTGAGATGAGACTTTATAGAGGTTCTGGAGGCCAGTGTTGGTGTGTCCTTGAAATAAATAGGGAGACTTGGGCCCCTCTCTTCATTTTATTGTACCCTGAGCTCCCACAACAATGTATATGCTGACTCATGGAGCCTCTCAACAATAAAACCAACCAATCACAGAATATAACCTCAAAAACCATAGGCCAAAATAATTTTTAGGAAATTGTAAAGTAAGAAAGCTAATGAACACAATTGGATAATAACTTAGGTCTAGCAGGAGAATGCTTTTACCTGGCCCCTTACCCAATCTGGAAGAAAAATGTCCCCAAACAGCTTATTCTCAGAAAAAGGAAGATATGAAAATTGCTATGAATAGCTACAGAGTAATAATATAACATATGAAGACTGCACAAACCACTCTAAGATTATGAAAAGATAATAAAGTTACCTCCCAAAGAATGATATACAGAATTATGTTCTCTTATTTGTTAAATGACCTCTAATTATATAAATTTTAAAATAAGATCTCTGATGTACTCTAACAACTAATATTTCATCATGATTGCTATGTTTACAAGATGACAATGTTCTGAAATATCATTTTGTAGATTTAACTCTAAATATGACTAAGTTCTATGTGCTATGCAATTATTAGCAAATTTATTTTTCATATAATTCATATAGATTTCTAAAATTTCAGTATATCACATTAAATTACTCAATATATTCTAAAATGTCATTCGTCAGTTAGATTTAGATTTGAAAAATGAAATGAATGTTATTTATTCTTTTTTTCACAGTGATGTAATTACCTCCTTTTAATCCAGGAATTTTCATGAGCATTTTCTGATGAAAATTTTTAGTATCATAGAGATAAGATTACAGATTAGATTATATTTTATTCTTAAGATGCTTGCATGCTATATATATAAATAATATACTTTCTCCGGTTATTTAAGACATGGAAGGAGAACATAGGCAATATCATGTTCAATGCATTGTTATTTTCAGGGTAAATTAGAAGTTGTAAGTATTCAGTCATGTTCAAAATATTTATCCATCAAGTATGTATCAAAATATGATCTATCAAGTATGGTGGTGGACAAAGAAAACCTAATGGGTAAGACATCAAGAGAGTTGTTATTACTTCAGTTTTTCTTAGTTATATCCTCCTAGGACAAACCCTTGGACATATGTGCATATCAGATACAGTATTAACATATAGAAAACTTGTCTCTATGTAGCAAACTCACTTGTTTTGAGGTAATATGTCAATAGGCAAATGTGGTATAAATATTCTGCACAGCATAGCATCAAGAGAGTGAATAAGAGATGTTACTCTTGATTCCCAGAAATATCTTTTTGCTTTCCTCAGATTTCAGAAATAGATAATGTTGACATAAAAATGAAAATAGATATTAAGAAAACATTACAAGTTTAGTAATCTATTTCTTACACAGTACTAAAAATGGCCTTGTAGCTTCTAAAAGCAATTTCCCAAAGTCTACACATTATTAAACCAAGATAAAGGCTACCTAGGCAAGCCAAAGCACAGAGTCTACTTAATGTCCGTAGAAGACCCTACTCAGGAACACCAAGTCTGAGACTACAGTCTGGAGAGAACAACCTGACTCCTGACTCAAATAATGAGTTGAAGGCCTCAGCATGTTTATACCTAGAAAGAGGAAATTCAGCTAGAGTTGGTGGCTCACAATTATAATAACAGGTTTTAGGAGGTAGCTAAAACAGCAAGATTTAGATTGAGGACAGCCTGAGTGACATGAGACCCAAAGTCAAGAAAATAGGAGAAATAAGGAGAAAAGAGTCTCCCTACCATTTATAAATTGATTTAAAATTACTTTTATTCATCTTTGTATCTTTTTTGTCTTTTACTTATTTATTTATCTTTTACACTCCAGATTTTATCCACCCTCCAACTGCTGCACATCCCATACCTCTTCCTTACCATCCTGTCTCCACAAGGATGTCCCCACCACTCATCCCCACCCATCTAGACCCCTAAATTCCCTGGGTCCCCAGTCTCTTAGGGTTAGATCCATCTTCACTGACTGAACCCAGTCCCGACAGTCTTCTGCTGTATGTGTGTTGGGGGCCTCATATCAGCTGGTATATGCTTCCTGGCTGGTGGCCCAGTGTTTGAGATATCTCAGGGTCCAGAAATTGAGACTGCTGGTCCTCCTACAGGGTTGCCCTCCTCCTCAGCTTCTTCCAGCCTTTCCCTAATTCAACCACTGGGATCAGCAGCTTCTGTCCATTGGTTGGGTACAAATATCTGCATCTGACTCTTTCAGCTGCTTGTTGGGAGTGCAGTCATGATAAGTTTCTTTTTGTAAGCTCTCTATAGCCTCAGTAATAGTGTCAGGCCTTAGGACCTCCCCTTGAGCTGGATTCTACTTTGAGGCTGTTGCTAGAACTTTTTTCCTGAGGCTCCTCTCCATTTCCATCCCTTCAGTTCTTTCAGACAGGAACAAATATGGGTCAGAGTTTTGACTGTGGGATGGCAACCCCTCCCTTCACTTGATGACCTGTCTTCCTACTGAAGGTGGGTGCTATAAGTTCCCTCTCCCTACTCTCAGCCATTTCATCTAGGGTCCCTCCCTTCTGAGTCCTGAGAGTCTCTTGCCTCCCAGGTCTCTGGTACATTCTGTAGAGTCTCCCCAATGTCCTACCTCTCAAGGTTGCCTGATTCCATTCTTTAACTGGCCCTCAAGACTTCAGTCCTTTTCCCTCAGCCAATATCAAATGAGGTTCCCCTCTGCCCCCTACCCGCAGCCCCACTTCATCTTTTCATCTTATAAATGAAAAACTAAGTCATGTGCTTTCTGGATTCCCTTCCTAAAGACTCCAGAACCCTAATAACTCTGTTTTTTTTTTTCTATATTGCTTCATATCCAAAAACACATCATATCCACATTAAATATTGTAGAAGAAACAAAAGTAATTTTATCTTGACAATTAAAAGAACCTTAACACATGTGCTGACATCTGTTTGAAATCCAGATCCTGCCCCAACTTTAACTCTTGCTAACATAACATCATAGAGAACTGCAGCTAACTTCCATATATGTCTCTGAAAATGTCCAGAACCAGACTGGCTAATGAAGACTGTTATTTCTAATACTGGATTTATTTCTAGACCAGTCTATGATTGAGTCTGAATAACTGGTCACATTTAAGAAAAATACAAGAATCATTAAAATTTTTCTTTCTGATTTTCTGTTTCACAAGGTCTAAAATCTTGAGGTGAGGCAGCTTTTCCCATGTGGTACCATGAGGTAGATAAGCAAAGGTGGGTCAGGAACATATGTCCAATACAGCTTCCCAGTCACCATTGTCAGGGCACTCAGCAAGCTCACAGGTCAGCATCACACTTTGTCCTGGCATCAGCATGTCTCACCAGTTCACACTCTGAGTTTTGAGATCCAGCATGTCAGTCACAGAGGTCTATCAACCAGCTTTTGTTTTAGTGCCCTGAGTATCACAGCACCTTGATATTCTAAAAAAGAGCTTGAAAATACAGGAAGAAATGAGTCATGCTTTAAGCAGAAGCAAGAGGGAAGTGGGCTTGATTATTGCTGATATAACAGCTTTAATTACATTAACTGCTAGCACCACTGCTTCAGCAATTGCTTTGACACAAGAAGTGAAGCTACTTTTGTTAATCATTTAGCAAAAAATGTTACTAATGTGTTGAATAACAAGAGGATTTAGATAGGCATTTGGAAGAATGGATTGATGCTCTCTATTCTATTCAAATTATTGGAAGGATGTTCAGAGTTTAAGAGTAAGGAGCCATCTTGAGTGTCATGCAAATACCATCGAATTCATGTTAGTCTAAAATTTACAGTGGTAGTCATTATAATTATGAAAAAATTTAAATACATTTGCAGTGTATTTGACATAATTCTAACATCTCTCTGGATGTTTTAACTTTACATAGTGAACTTATGAATTTAAAGAATGCTGCTTTGCTGAGCATTGATGATGGTAGATACTTCTGATGAAATTACCCATGGCCTGAGGTCAGTATTTCTATTTTGATCAAGCTTCAAGAATGGCATATATAGCTTGATCATGCTAGCCCTTTTTATCCTGGAATACTTTTATTCCTGACCATCATGGTAAAGCTTGTCTTTAACTACATCAACATATTGGCAGCCAAGTACATGGCTTGAACCTGAAAATGGACCCCCAGACAGAGTTATTAAATTAACAGGCTGGCCAGCCAAGGGTGGGTAAGATTCTGCACAGAGCCTTACCAACTAAGACAGAAGTTCATTGCTTTTGATAATGCACATTCCATGTTGGGTAAGGAAGGCATTCTTGTCAGAATGACCTAAGACAGGCTCAGTCTTGTTAATGAAATAAAAATGGGGGAGAGGCAAAGAGCCTTTGGGGCTGCTTGGCAAGAATCTGACATGGGCCAAGGACAAGGAAATGGGCTGCTTGGCAGGAATATGACACTGGACAAGGACTATGAAGTAGGCTTCAGGCAGGAATCTAGGCTAGAACAAAGAAGTAATTTCTGGCAGGAATCTAAATATTAGTCTATAACAAAGAAGAAATTTCAGACAGTTTAAATTTTAGGCTAGAACTAGGAAGTAGGCTTCAGACATTAAAATGACTTTGGGCTAGACAGGGAAATTGGACCAGATATTTTGGTCATCATGATAAGCCCTTAGAAACAGTCATCATGGGAGTGTTCATGGAATTGTGTTTAATGTCTTCTTGTTCTTTGACTAGTGTGTTTATTGCCTTGCTTGTTCCTTGAATATTTGCATCTATTCTATTGCTACCCCTCAACCTATATCTGACCTTAATACATGCATGTAATTAAAATGGTATAAAAGCCAAAAGAGGAGGGGGGATGGAATAGGGGTTCTAGGGAGGGGAAACGGGAGAAAGGGCATGACACCTGAATTGTAAATAAATAAATTATCCAATAAAAAAGACATCATATCTATATCTGTTGATATACATATGTTTATATATTCAGTGAGTCATATTAATCATAATCAAATCCCTACAAACTAGAAGTCAATATTGAGTAGATCTTTTATTCTTTAGAGAGTTTAGTCTCAGAGCAAGCAATGTTAAACAAAACACACTGAAATGAAGTGAAATATTATTATAAATAAATTTTTGTTGAGGATTACCATAGAGAGAATCAGGAACTTATAAGACAAATGGTAAAAAAAATCAATACATTGAATTCATATAGTTATATTCATATTACACAATGTAATACCATCTTCTTTTGATAAACTTTCAGAGTTGTACTAATGTTTCATTTCTTGTTACAGACGTTGACAGATGTATAGAACCTTGTATAGCTTTCTCACCATCAACTACGTTGGTTTTACAGAAATGTTGGATGATTAAATAAAAGATAATAAGATAGGATAACCTTTTAAACTTTAAGGTAAAACAAGTTGGGGTCATAGTTTAAAAGTTCCATTGAATTTCACTAAAAGTCAAGAAGGAAACCCCAGTGAATTTGACTATAAAAGAGGCATATGATGTCCATTTCATGAACAAACACTTAAGATACTGGGTTAGATTTTAGTATCTGTTACAAAATATCTAAGAAAATAAACTTTTGAAGAGAAAAGATTTGTCTTGGATCATGTTTTCAGTTCATGGTCAACTATACATTGGCTTTGGGCCTCCATCATGATGGAATGATGGAAAGAGTACAGGATAGACAAAGCTGTTTACCTCATTGAAAACTTTGAAAACATAGGGAGAAAAATGGAGACTTGAATGTCAGCTTACCAGAATAGTTCACCATGACATAGTCATTGAAATGAGAACAGCATGTGCTAAATGATGGACCTTCCAATGATAAATTGAAAAACTTTAAAAAGTAAAGTTAGATGGATGTGATTAAAAGGAAATTAGAAATCTACTGATAGACTGGTCCAACTACCCAAGGAAATTCAGAATCATCAGGTTAAAGGAGTTAATAGTCACCTTTAAGCAAATGAGGATTAAAGCTAAATGAGGTGCGTGCACTTATTTAAAGCATCCAAAATATAAGCAGTGGAAAGGGGGTCAAGAAGAAAGAGTATTTAAATACAGTGAACATATTTTTAAACCATAAATCTATGTTTTTAATCTTCAAAAATTACTATAACACAAAATAATGTTCTTGACTTGCATAAAAAAGAATATAAAGTTACTAGCTCCTTGTTGAGAAGGGGTGCTGCTAATGTGTGGTTCATGAGAGTGACTGTGTAGCACTTTACATCTCTGAGCTAGCTACAAGATTTGGCCTAGTTTTTATTCTTTGATGATGTAGTGCCTGGGTTTATTCCTATAAAAGGATTCATCAGACATTGTCTGCTGAAAACTAGTTCACATTTTGGACTCTAATGACCTGCACTTAAGACTTCAGCCATCCACAGTGTCACATTTAAAATCACAAAGCCAATTATGGACACATCATCTGTCCTTGTACAAACTCATCATAAATATCAGTCTCCCCAAGATTGCTTTAGACCCAATTTTGTGTCTGCTTTCTTTACGGCTATTCTTTTTCTGTTCTGTTGACTCATGCTTTATGATTTTAAGCACACACTTTCATCATAATGCTTTTGTCCATGTACCTTTCTGATTTGCACAAAATTTCCTGAGACTTGCATTTCAAAAACTTTTCATCATTATTAATAGCACAGGGAATAAAAGTTAGATAATTGTTGGTTTTGGCCAACCAATAACACAATTTACAATCTCAATTGAAATAGGTTGTTTTTACTGCTAGCATGTATAATATATAGAAATGTTATAATTGATGTGTTTATATATGCTTGCTATATTTCTGTTGTCATCTTTTGTGATAATTAGTGATATTAGTGGTTCCCTGCCCTTTCTGGGATCCTAGACTATATAAAAATGGATAAAGAGAGCTAAGTACAGCATGTGTTTTCCTCTGCTTTCAGAGCATGAACAGTAATTTGACCAGCTGCCTCAAATTCCTGCTGCCAGGATTTCCCTGACCCTACATACGTATTACACCTTTAATACTAACTAGGTAGTACTAAATAGACCTAAAACTAATTAATTCACAGTGAAAACTGGGAGTATCAAAGACACACTTACAAAAATGCCATGTGTACATGTCTTAAGAGTGTGCTGATGTCCTCAGTGGTCTCTAGGGAAAGTTATCTCCATCATTCACAAATGATGCATCGAAAAGAATCCTGTTATAAGAATATTTAGAATGTAGTTAGGAATTATGCTGATTTAGTAAAGTGGTAGTTCTTGGTTCTCCTTCATGATCAGTGACTTTCCTGGCTCTAGGTGATCTTTTCAGCAACAAGTAAGCTTGCAAAGGAGGAAACCAACCAATAGTCATACCTAACTTTGACACCTATGAGGAACTACAACAGCCAACATGGCTCAATATCTCTAAGGCAACAGTAGTTGCATGTTGTTCTGGCTCATTCTGCTGCTCCAGTCCACAGGTCAGGGTCTAGCAAAAGAGAGAGTGGGGATGGATGTGGGACTGTGTAAGGGTGTCTTGGCTCTTGCCTGGGCATGGGCCTGGAACCCCGAGACTCCAAGGGAGAAACGGCAGGAGTTCGGCCATGTCCCCAGAACTCAGGATCCTGACAAGCAGTCTAATCTCCATCAACCTACATTGTTCAGTCACATAGGCCAGTACAGCCCCTCCCAAAGTGCACAGGTAGAGGGTGTGAGTATAGGCCTCAGGCTCTAGAGAGATTTACATACTAATGAAGGCCAGAGGGCAGAGCCAATTAAACCTTCCCCAGAACCTCCACCTTTCTCCCTTCCTATTTAACTCAGGTCTGCCCTGAGTTTTAGGGGGGTACATCCAGATCCATCCACCACCCGCCATGAAAATAAACCCTTTTGGAACTAAGGACTTCCTCGCATCATTGGGGCCTGCTGTCGCCAAAGCTTCCAACCTTTGGAACTCCAGACCTTTCTCCTGTATGTAGGACCCGCAGCCTGGAAGCCTCCAGGACTCCTCCACTGCGGCCCCTTTTCCCACAGATGGAGGGCAAGAGACACAAAGAATGGAGACAAGACAAGGTCTGATCAAGTCTCCTCCTCTTTATTGAAAGGAAATCCTGGGTATTTATACCCTTTACCATGTGCCTTGCCCTCGTGGACAAGCACAGCTGAAGGCACAATGCCACATGCCTTGCAGTGTGGATACCACGTGTGCCTAACAGCATGGATACCTGTGCCTAGCAGTGTGGAGACTACGTGTGCCTTGTAGCTGGGAGCACTAAACAGCAAAACAAGATATGTGAGAAAAACAAGATGCTTATCAGAGTGTGCTTAGCTGTTTCGAGCTGTTGAAAACAAGTCTCTTGTCAGGGTATATGGCTCAAGATGGCTGTAAAGATGATAGCCACTTTCTGCTAGAAGTCGGCTCCCAACAGCACATATACCTTGGTGATGTCACTAGCTCTCTAATTGGACTTAAAGAGCACTCAATAAGACATAAAGCATGTCTGGTTCTGGTTTTCCCTTGAGATTTCCTGAATAGATTATCTAGTGACAGAGGGCCAGCCCTGAAATCATTTACACATTAGTAACATACAAACTGTGCAAGTTATATTTATATATTTAAGCATGTATG
This sequence comes from Mastomys natalensis, assembly GCA_021653895.1. NCBI lineage: Eukaryota > Metazoa > Chordata > Mammalia > Rodentia > Muridae > Mastomys > Mastomys natalensis. Next base: position 1,166,029 of record JAJTUV010001213.1, on the reverse strand, counting down.
TGTGCATGTGTGTATGTGTGTGTATATGATGTATGTGTGCATGCGTCAATAATTTTTTTTTTTAAAAGACGGCAAGGAAGTGTACATGCAAAGGGTTGAATGGAGAAAAATGAAGAATAAAAATTATATAATTATATTCTAATTTCAAAAAATGTTTTAGAAGAACAGAGCATCTACACTCACTATCTCTCCAGAAACCCTATCCTGTCAGTATGAAGACTTTCCCACAAGACTTCACATAGCTATGCCTCCTAGCACATTCTGAATCAACTGTAAACACATTCAAATCTCTTCCTTCTTTTAATCATTGCATTCAAACACACAGTTTTGATGAATCATATAGATATATAACAATAAAAATGTAGATGATAGTGTGGGTATAAATACAAAATTCAATTTACAGAAGAGAATATGAAAAATAATAATTCCAAAGAGAAGAATCTAAGCCATCCATGACTCAAGCTTCACTATAGAAAAACCTGGTAGTACTAGACATTGCTATTACTAAGTAAGGGAAAAAAACACTACCATATGCAAGTCACTTTTCATTACTGGCCATCATAGCTACATATCTTTTCGCTATTAAAAAAAAAAAAACATAAACTTTGTCTAATCTTACTAATTTTTTATCCTGCTTCTTTACTTTGTCTTTGTCTCCTTACACTAGTGCTATAGCATTTTTTATGCATCCATTTTACCAAAGCTGCTGGAGCTAAGATCATTTAGGACCTTTTGACAAATCATAAGCTTTCCTTTCTTTGATGTCTCTGTGACTTTGACCTCTGCTTCACCTTCTCCTTGTCCTGATTCCTTCATATAGTCACTAAAAGGATTTTTGTTTTAAATTTTAAGCATTGTTTCAATTTCTACATGTTTTCTTTTGTTCTACCATACATCATTGGTTCTCGCCTTTCAAAATCATTCATAACTCTGCTGTGATTATCCTGATGTAGAAAGTTTTTGATTATTGCAATAAGCAATTATTATAATCATGGACTAATGCCAAATTAACCTTTCCAAACCTCAGAGAAGACCAGGTGACCTTCCCGGTGACTAACAGCCCCACTCATTGCACTTCCTCAGTTCAGTACCTTTCTATCATACTCATGCTTTAGCTGGCAGAATTATTTTCAGTATTTTAATTATAAACAGTATTTTTCTCTCTGAATAGAGCTTATACAAAGTGTCATTTTCTTCCAGAGTACAATGGTCACGAGGGTATTTCAAGAATGCTAATCTGAATCACTATTACTGCAACAGTTTCTCAATATTCTTTTGACAAAATCAAATCTCTGATATAAAACATTTACCAGTTACCATTGTCAACACTCCTCTCCCCTCAAATGACAAGCATTACTTTCCACCCCTTTTTTCTGAGGATATAAAATCCTGTTCTTTGGGTCTCCTTGCATTTCACTAAACATTACTGCATTCACTTAATTCACATTATTTAAATATAAAAATATCTAAAATTTCTAAACATATGAATGAATAAAGATTGTGGTAAACTCATTCAATGCAGTATAGCCCAAAAAGAAACTGCTGTTACACATCGTGGATGATCTCACAATGCTTGCCACAAGCGGAAACAGGGGAATACCTAAACTATGATAATTTTCAGAGTCACCACAATTTCCCTTATGGGAGAGGAGTCCAAAGAAGATGTCTGTAATTAGTGCGTACATCAGCTGAAGAGAGTGCCTTTTCCTAGAGAGTCAAAACTCTAAATCCAACTGGACATGGAAGATATTCACATACACCAGTTAAAGTCTACATTTCAAATAATTATAAATTACATTTCAACTTAGTATAAAACAGCATAAATATAAAAAATAAATATAGTAGCTATCATGTATTGAGTACTTGTTCTGTGCTAAAAATATGGTTATGATCTTATGGGCAGAAACCTATTCAGCTCTCCTTTAGTCCAGTGGTTCTCAATCTTCCTAATGCTGTGACATTTTAATGCTGTTCCTCTTGTTATGATGGTGACCTAAGCCATAAAATTATTTTGTTGCCACTTCACAACTATAATTTTGCAACTGTTATGAATTGTAATGTAAATATTTTTGGCGACAGGTTTGCCAAAGGGCTGTGACCCATGGGCTAAAACTGCTGCTTTAGTCTGTTCATACCATATGAAGACATAAATGATGATGGCTATGACAAACATATAAAATACATGGGACGATCTAGAAGATAGGAGTGCTATAAAATGTGCTTCTGGGTTGTCCCAATATAAAACTCCTGCCAATGTTATATACAAAACAGGCATAATATAACTACAATAATAATATGACATCCTTTATAGGATTTTATATTTTCCCACTCTTTGGTAGTTCATCCTCCTGATAGCTAGTAAAAATTGGAGATGTACTTTTATTTGCAACAGTGAAAAGGAAAGATGGTTAAAACCAAAAGAGTTCAGAACTGCTAAACCAATTTTAGTAGGTTTTATGAAAAGCTCAAAAAAAAAAAAAAAAAAAAAAAACCTGAGGCTGGGAACGCCTTTTTCTCTAGACATGAAGAAAGCATCACAAAGAACACTTACTGGGTTCATAAAATTCTAATGAGTACGTTATGACCAAGTTCAGCAATATTAAAAGAGATATGATGGAAGAAAAAGTGAAATGCATGAAAGTAGTCGTCAAAAATTGCTAGAAATAAAAGTCCTCAAACTCACAGGTAAAACAATTAGAATTATACTACAGCCAAAATGACTGCTGTAAAAACTGATATAATTTAACACAAGACATCATGTTCCTATTTCTCCAAGTATAAGACACTGCTGGCCCAGTATACTTAAAATTCTTGTCATCTACCAACTGTCTGATAACTTGAAATATGTAACACACTAAAATGACTATGTGGTATAGTCAGTCAGCAAGATTCTAGTTAATTTAATTAGATGATACTCTCTTGATCGTTTTTCATCTAGCCACTAAAGTGAACATAGAGCAAGCATCTTAACATGGGCTAATTATCAGGAGAGATGTGTAGTTGGTGTCTTCTGTAATCATTTCCATTCTGTAAAATCAAAGCAGAAACCAAATATGATTTCTGTGGCTTATGTGATAAATATCAACCAAACAAATAGACAGGAAAATCACAGCTTTCTCTGAATCAGACTCTCTGGTAGACTACCAACCAATAGAATCATCTCCTTGTTTCACATCATCATCTTGAGAGAGAGACAATAATTTCTATTACTTTACAGTTAATTTCTCCTGCCCATACAGCCAGACACTTTTCTACAACATCCAATAGCAGAGCTATTTCTGGAATTAATTATCCCTGTGAAATTAAAGCTTATTCATTAAGAAAATCAAGATGAGTTATTTAAATTAATAGGTTTGCCTCAGAACAGATTCAAGTTTAGAGAACCTTTGAACACCAAATACAATTTCTACATGGACCCTTTCTCCTTTCAAACACATTTTCTCCTTTTGCTACTATTTGCATGGGTATGGTGGATTTGTCACAAAGAGTGACCAAACACAGATTACTTAAAGTCCATCATCACAGTAGACTTCACTTTGAGCTGCACAGCTCTGTGGACTCCAACAAAGCCATCACATCATGTAGGAACAGCAAAGTACCCAGAAGAAGAAAAAGATTTGTTTCCCTAAAGTTCTGTGCTCTGCCTTTATCTTCACTAATACTAACTACCCTTTATCATTCCATTCTCATGTGGTTCTTCCTGCTTGATAGGGGAGATTTTATACTCCATAACTCTTTCAAATTGGGTTTTCTTTTTCACAGAAATAAGTACTTCAAGTAGCTTCATATCTTTTTGTGCCTTGAAAGCCTTTGTTTTCACCATAGGAAAAAAGTCCATTAAGGCTGCGCTAAAGTTTATCTGTTCACGTATTAAAAGAGATGAGTGTTTCTTGAGTTGGGGCTCGAAACAGTATAGGCAAATGAAATGGCTTGATGTGGTGATGGCTTTGAATTAAAGGAGAGAAGAAAACTTTTTACATCATGGAGATAGAGTTGCTACCTACATCTCAGGAGGCAAGAAGAAACTGCTAATCTTTTCTAGAAAAGCTACATTCTTCATTTTATGCCTCCTTCCAAATTGCTGACCCTTGTTTATGCAGAATGACATCTGACTTTCAGTGAGAATGAAAGTTGGGGTGTGGAAGTTTTACCAAAGTTATTATTTATATGAGAAACTAGTATTGTATCTTACCCATAAGCCTTATACTGATTCTGAGACAATGTGGAAAACAGTACACATTAAAACATTGATGACACAGCTTGTCTGCCCCTTGACGACCCTACAGCCTGAAGGCCTCCCAGGAGATCTGCTACAGCCAGGACCACAGGCCTCCCAGGAGACATGCAGCAACCAGGAACACAGGATGCAGGCTCCAGAAAACCCAATCAAACAACCCAAACAAAAAATGGAATAGAAAGCTAAACAGAGAATTTACAACACAAGAATCTCAAAGGATCAAGAAACATGTAAATAAATGTTCGAAGTCCTTAGTCATCAGGGAAATGTAAACCAAAACAACCCTGAGGTTTCAACTTATACCAATCAGAATGTAAAGATCAAAAACTCAGGTGACATCACATGTTGGTGAGGATGCGGAGAAAAAGGAACACTCCTCCTTTGTTGGTTAGTACAATCATTCTGCAAGTCTGGAGGTTCTTCAAAAAATTAGAAATAGATCTAACTGAAGACTGAGCAATACCACTCTTGGAAATATACTCAAAAGATGCCCCACTATGCCACAGGGGAACATGTTCCACTATGTTCATAGCAGCCTTATTTGTGATAGCCAGAAGCTAGGAACAACCCAGATTTCCCACAACAGAAGAATGGATACAGAAAATGTGGTTCATTTACACAATGGAATACTACTCAGCTATTAAGAACAAGGACATCATGAGTTTTTCAGGCAAATGGGTAGAACTGAAAAATATCATCCTGAGCGAAGCTACTCAGACTCAAAAGGGTATACATGGTATGTACTCACTAATAAGTGGTATTAGCCAAAAAAAGTAAATAATATCTAGGATACAATCTATAAGAAGGCTTAACAAACTGAAGGGCCCAAGTGAGGGTCTCACTTGGGAGGGAGCAGAAAGCAATTACTGGAGGCATATGGAGGGAAGGACCTGGCTGGGAGAGGGGAGAGGGCGGGGAAAAGGGGAACATAATCAGGTATTTGGGAGAGAGGACAAAAGCCCTGAGGACCAGGAGAGTGAATGGAAATATGCAACCTGGGGTGGGGTGGGAGGTGGGGAGAGTCTTTAAAAAAGAAAGTACCAGAGACCTGGGAGGTAAGAAATTCTCAGGACTCAAAGAGAGGAACCTTAGATGACATGCCCAACAGTGGCAAGAGGGAACTTGTAGAGTTCACCTCCAGTAGAAAGACAGTGAATCAAGTGGAAGGATGGGGTTGCCATCCCGCAATCAAAAACTCTGACCCAGAATTGTTCCTGTCTAAAAGAACTACAGGACAAAATGGAGAAGAGATTGAGGGAAAGGAGGTCCAGTGACAGGCCCAACTTGGGATCCATCTCAAGGGGAGGCTCCAAGGCCTGACACTATTGCTAATGCTGTGGTGTATTTATAGACAGGAACCTAGCGTGGTTGTCCTCACAGAAGTCCAACAAGCAGCTGACTGAGACAGATGCAGATACTTACACCCAACCGTTGGATTGAAGTTGAGGACCTCTGTGGTTGAATTAGGAAAAGCTGGAAGAAACTGAGAAGGACAGCAACCCCATAAGAGGACCAGCAGTCTCAAATAACCTGGACCCTTGAGATCTCTCAGACACTGTGCCAACAATCATGCCACATACATGGGTTGGTCTGAGGCCCCCAACACATATACAGCAGAAGACTTCCTGGTCTGGCCTCAGTGAGAGAAGATGTGCCTAACCCTTGAGAGACGTGAGGCCCCAGGGAGTAGGGAGAACCTAGTAGGAGGATACATCCTCTTGGAGACAGGAGTGAGGAGGAATGGGATAAGGAACTGTGAGAGGGTGGACCAGGAGGCTGTAGTGACTGGACTGTAAAAATACAAAAGTCATTTAAAAATAGATTTAAAAATGTAATGACACAAAGGAAATTCCTAATTATCCTAACAACTCAAAATTGGGTAGTTTGTATGATGAGATTATAAATAAATTAGAAAATTTATGGTACTCAAGTAGAGATAAAATGTACACTGTTGAATGAAAGCAGACAGACTCATAAGTTTAGTGAGATAAGATAGTGTGACCACATTCCACTGAAGGCCACACAAACAACATGGGTAGCTCTAACTCTAGGTGATAGGTTTTAATAAGGGGCCACAAAGATGGATAAATAAGAAAATGGTGAGGGATATATCTGGGAGAAGTTGGGAGATGGGTGATTAGGACTGAAATATATTGTAGGGAAATCTCTAAGAACTAATGAAAATAAAAAGTCATACATTAGCTTCTTACAGACAGAAAAAAACTGAAAACGAAATCTTTCAAGCAATATATGCATAATAGAATCACTTTGTGAGAATTTTAAAAATTAATCAAGCTCAGGTTCTACCCAGAGTAATTAATTCAGAATCTCTAGAAATGAAATGCTCTATAAAACACACAAGAAGAAATACATTAAAATTCCCATAAATACTCACACTCAATACAATGTAATAGTGAGAACCAACAGATCCCAGAAGGCAAGTAATACAAAACAATTTTATTCCTTACTAAAACAAAATGCAAATTAACCGAAGCATAATTTCTATATATTAGTTAAAGAAGTATAAAGGGGTGATATTAGTTGAGCTTGGTGGCACATGCTGTTAATCCTACTCAGATTTATCTCACTGGGGAGGAAAAAGCAGGTAGATCTCTGAGTTCGGGGCCATCCTGATCTACAAAGTGAGTTTCAGGACAGCCAGGACTACACAGAGAAATCCTGTCTCAAAAACAAAAAGGAGGAAGAGAAGTAAAGGAGGAGGGTGGAGGAGAAATTAATAGAACCTAATATTTAGAAATCTCTGGAAAATGGAAACAATTATATTTCTGGTGGACACCACATATATTTTATAGTTAGGAAAAAATGCTGGCATTTGGGCAGGAAAGATGTTGTAGTGAGATTGAGCACATTATATTCAAGGATGAGGATCCACGTTCATATCCACAACAGCCGTGTAAAGTGATGAGCATGGCAGTAATCTCATCATTTGGGAGCAAAGGCTTGTAGAACCACAGTCTCCCTACTCTGCCACTCGAACTAAGATAGTGAATTTCTAAGCTTCTGCTTCATGGAGAAAATCTTCCTAAGGCAATAAGGTGGAAGTCAATAGGTGAGGATGTCCACAATCATTCTGTGGCCTCTTCATGTATAAACAACAGTTACACAACTGTGTACACTCATATTCACTAAACACACTAAACACAAACACACACACACATGCACACATCACCACCACCTCCAACATCACCTCCACCATCATTTACCTCCCTCCACTCTATCCAGGAAAAGGTGATATTAATCAAAATCCTAAATGTGGCAAAATCTAAACCAGTAATTGAACTTTATGCCACAAAGTAACATAGAAGGGCTGGAATCAAAATTATTGAAATATACTTTGATATTACAAAGAATTAAAACTGTTTGAAATATTAGAGAAAGATTACCCCAAATATAGTAGTTATTAGAAATTCATGGAAATTGTAAAATAATTACTTAAAATGTTTCCAGTATTTGTTTAAAACAGTGATAGTCATAAATGTCAAACAGTAAATAACTAACCAAGAAAATATAAATTCTATATGTACCAAACTGCAAAAAGTAGCTGTCTTAATCTTAGTTTTTCTTTTTTCTTCATGTATTTATTAGAATGTGTAGGATTTATGGAAGAAACATTGGCTTTTGTTTTCAAATAATGGACAACCACATATAATCCCATTTAGCCTATAAATTTTTAATAATAGATTTTTTTATTCTTTGAAATTATAGTATAATTACATCATTCATTTTCTTCCCTTTCATACCTTCAACCCCTCCTATGCACAGTCTCTCTCAAGTTCATGGCATCTTTTTCTTTAATTTTTGTTTATTGTGTGTGTGTGTGTGTGTATGTGTGTGTGTGGTATGTGTGTGTGTGTGTGTGTGACATAGAGAGAGAGAAAGAGAAAGAGAGAAAACAGAGAGGGAGAGAGAAAGAAAAGGAAAAATTTAGATAAAATTTTTTTCCACATGGGTGTGGGGCTGTGGTGCCTGCAAGTGGGCATGGGTCCTGTTGGGGTGAGTTGTGGGTCCTGAGTGTCTGCTGCCCCAGGCATCTGGAACCATGGACTCAGGGGGACAGAAGCAAGGGAATTCGACTGAATTCACTCCATGCAGTGCCCAGAACATGCCAGGCTAGGGGAAGACGCTCGCCTCCACTGCGGGCATGGGGAGATCACAGTCTGAGACCTACTGGGGTGGAGCTCTTTGGTCAAGGGTCTTGGGGCTGAGGTGGCTGGTGGAAACCAGCTGGTCTCAGCCCTTGGGCTTCCAGACACCACTGGGAGATCGCAGAAGACTGAGACAGGGTGGGGCATATGTGCTGGACTGGCAGGCCAAGAGAGGTGAAAGAGAAAAGCTCCAGTGGCTCACTGTGGGGTAGAAGAGACTATTGGTCGAAGCGACTCCTTAGGTGACCTCAGCTAGCTTGCTTGAGTTGGTGGCCTCCATGGCTGGAACACAGAGAGGTCCTCTGGCGGAAGATTAGGCTGCAGCTCATTGGTTGAAGGCCCCCTCTACAGTTCTCAGCAGGCCCCAAAGACAACAGGAAGTCCATGGTTTTAAAAGGTTTATTGTCATGGCGGAAAGTGAATGAAACTGTGCCCCATGTTCTCAGGGTAGGCCTGAGATTAAATATCTTTTGCAAGGAGGAAGGTCTGGGAAGAAATGCTTAATTGGCTATGCCCTCTGGCCTTTAAGTATCTCATTAATATGGAGATCTCCTGAGGTACCTTATTAATTTGGAGATCTCTTGAGTCTCTGTGGCCTGGAGTCATGCCCTATTACCTGTGCTACATGACCTAAGACCACAAACCTTTCTTTGGGAGGGGCTGTGGATAAATGAAAGGAACCAGGGTCCAGGAGCAAGACTGAACATCTACTGTCCATTTAGGGTATCCTGGGTTCAAGACCTGCACTCGATCAAGTACCCAGCTGCCCCTCACATGGGCTTCGAATTCTTCCTACCAAGAGCAATAGACTACATAAAAAGAAACAAACAAAAACAACAAAACAACAACAAAAACCTCACCAGATATGAGAAACCCAATGTTGAGCTGTTAATCAAAGTTCTCTAAGAGACTCTCAGAATATTACAGGCTATTGCTGCTGCCCTAGTTTGACTCTCAGAGATGAATAGCAAGTGCATTTGGGACACAGGATCCAGAGCACTCAAGAAGGATCCAACTTGAAAGCCTCTTCCTTAGTACTAACTCTCATGGTACCAGAAGGCACAGTACAAGCTTCCAGGAGAGCAGAGCAATCAATATTGTGTCTTTTTGGGAGGGAGAAAAGTCAATATTGTATATTTTTGTTGCTTTATTTCTTTTCAAATAGTACCTGCAAATTCTGCACTGTGTCAACATAATAAAAGGTATTTCAAATGTATGTTCCTTCCTTTCTCTGTCATCTTTGTCTTTGAAGGCTAATAACTGAGCCCATAAAGTTTCACGGCAGAGCCTTAGATCCTGAACAACCTGTCAGTCACTAAAATTGCTGATTAATTTTGGCTTGGCATCATATCAAGCACTTGATGAAATAATCAGTCATCTGTGCCTGCTCTAAGAAATTAGTACTCATATCTATTTATCAATATGTCAAAGAGAATCTTTAATCCTTCTGTGCTATCCTGAGCTGCATACACCTATATTTCTCAAGAATAACAGGCAATATTCTCCAATCAAATTCCCTTGTGTATTTTCATTAGAAAAATAATAGTTTGTAATCACATGGGTGATCAATTCTGTGCAGGTTCATATTGGAGTCGAAATAAAGGCTGAATGAATATTTAGCATGTATTTGCCTTTTAGTTCAATCAACAATACTGAAAACAACACCAAAAATTAGTAGTTGTCTTTGTATTGGATGGAATCAATAACTGGAAATCAAGATGCCATTCTAACAATTTTAAAAAAGACTCAAATTTTCATTGTGGGGATGGTGAGTGGGACCTGAGCAAAAGTGAGAACATTGAAATCAAGTCAAGTAAGTATTGAAGCATTAGCATTCACTGAATCACTGTGCTGTGTGCACATAACTTTATCTCTGAAAATATGAAGAAAGTCATTGACAGAAATACACAGCAATGGCAGTCACTAATTGCAGTCAGTCAATGTCAAGTATCAAGACATCATCACTTGGAAGAAAAGACATTATTATCAGATAAGTACTGTAGTTCAGAGTTTGAACAGAAACATGGCTGTTATTGGTACATTTTTTTTACCTCCCCACGAATCATTCTATCATTGCAAAACTAGTAGAAGTTTTACTATTCTCTCAGTTTTTATTACCTATGTCCAAAATAGCTATCTAATAACACTATGCACACATGCCATAAAAACACAAAAAAGCAGGCATGATTATAAATAATTAAAATATACAATATAAGCTTCTGTAAAGCTTTTTGTAAATATTTCTCAAATATTTGAAATTAAGCAAACTTTAGTGGGAAACTTAAGGCAATTTGAATTAATGAAATAAATATAAGAGTCAGAATAATGAAGATATACACAATCACATTTTAAGAAAAAGACAAAAAACATTGCACAGAGACACTTGCAATTTTAATACAAACCCTTAGTAAATTCAATTAAAACAGGTTACTTGTTCTTTGGACATCCAGATCTGAGGCATATCAAATACTTAAAAGTGCAAATAGAGCGAATTTTCTTTGTACATACTCTTCCTTGGTGGATTTGGGGAATTCCAGGTGTATATATCTTATTTACATTGAATTCTAATACAACTCATAATGGTTAGAAAATATATTTTACATAATTTCAATCTTTTTCAGATTATTGAGATGTGATTCAATGATTGATTTACAAAATCAAATCTGTTTCTCTCCATGAACCACTCATGTGTAATTACCTGCTAGGTGAGAGGATATGATTCAGAATGAAGCAAAGCTAAAAATGTTCAGTTTCCTTCATGCACGAGTTTGCCCCTAGCTAAAGTAGCAATCATAATATCAGTGGTCAGTAGAGTGAGCTATATGAGGAGCCCATGCACACATGCCTGAGCACTGCTGTAGAAGCATACACAGTGCCAGGCTACACAGGGCTTGGCCTTGCAACAACATAATCAAGTGAAAAACCTCAGATGTAGATGTCCAGGATCGGACTGCAACTGGATGTAGCACTCCTTTACTCTGCTGAAAGCTTTAGGGATGGAATATTAGAAAAAGAACATCAAGTGTGACCATGTAAATAAAAAGGAAAAGGGATTAAATCATGGCACCAACTATTGAACGTTTTATAATTCATACAGGACACTGAGCCATCCAACACAACTTTCCTCATCTTGCTCCTATTGGCATGTCTTAGTAAAGAACCAAGGGAAAATGTAGGCTAAAACAATTCAATTAAATGTACACTACACATACAATATACATATATATGTGTAATATATATGTACATAATGTATATGTTCGTGTGCAATATATTCATAACATATATATTTATGCATCATATATACACAATATAGTGTATACATATACATATTACATATTACATATGTACATTGTGTACATATATGTATGTATAATAAATATATTTGTGTCCTGTATATAGTGTGCATGTACCCTATTGAGTAATATATACTGTATTTACATATAGCTATACACACACACAGAGAGACACACACACATGCACGCACTTGCACACACAATGAAAGGAAAAAAAAACATACATTATCTTAGCTGGAAAGCTACATTTCCAAAGGCTTTTCTTAAAAGATATACTAAGTCAGGTTTCCCCCTCCCAAAAAATTATACTCCACAAAGAAAGGAAAGAGTAGAGCCACTGCCCAGATCAGCCAGCTCAGTGCCATGCAACCAAGGGGCGTAAGCCCAAAGGTAGTCTCTTGCAGTAGCCTCATTTCTTTATTATTTGTTTTTTTAGTGTGCACATGTCTGCGGTGGGAGTGGCATGTGCCTGTGCCCACGTAAGACAAAAAGAGTATCAGATTCCTCAGAGCTGGAGATATTTGTGGGAACTCTTTCATTGGTTGGTCCTGGGATCTGAACTCCGGTTCTCATAATTTTGCAACAAGTTCTTTTCATCACTGAACCATTTAATTCCAGTGATTAAAATGAACTCTAGTCCCTTATTTTTCTTTTCAAGTCATGTCTCAGTTGAATTTTCAGGCACAACACCAAATATTAGGTGTAGTCTCCTTAAGTAAGTTTACTAAAAGTCTGAGCAATTACAAGGTGACTCTGGGTTTGGAAAGAGTGACATCTAATTAGAATGTTAAATTAAGTTCCATTGTGATGGCACACTTACTAGAAACTCCAAACCAATTTCAGCAAATGTAGCTATGAACTACTACTTACCTTGTCACCACCTATTATAATTATAATTATGAAGGAGATTTTGAGATTACATGATAGCAAGATAACTCACACATCTCTCCATTGGTGAATAAAGGAGAGTAAGAAGGAAAAACTAAAAAGTTCTTTATTTATTTGATGCTTCTGTGAGTGTGAGAGAGAAAGTGGGGAATCCAAACAAGCACAAATTTCCTAGAAGAACAAGCCTTGTGAGTCTCAAATCAGACACTAAGCCTGGGGATTCAAAGGAACAGTATGAAAGTTGACACAGTGACTCACTAAAGCAGAAGCATAAGAGGAAAATTGTATTCTTGCTAAAAATGTAGAACTTGTGATATAGTGACAAACATGTATTTACCCCTGTAATCAGACATTTTACCTTTGTTTGGAATAAGAAACTATTATTGTTATCTAACTTTTCCCCTCCATAACTACATGTTCTGAGCTATACTCTCTCAGCTTTTGTGCTAGACACTGGCTGGAATACACACAAAGCATTAGTCCTTTTTTTCTCTTTCCTGCATCTTGACCTTATTCATCAAGAAAAATAATCAGCTCTTACGAGTGCAGAGACAAGAGTGGTAGGCGTTTTCTGGACTTGTTTATTGCTCTGAACCCCTTTCTGTGCTTGATAAACAAAAACAACTTTGCTGTTAATAGAACACTCATCAATAAATTGCCCTCTTTCATTAAGGCTCTGTCATTTACTTAAAAGGGAGATGATTTTAACTTTTTTTTTTTTTACAAGAGAACTACTTAACTATTGCCTTAAAATATGATCTTCTTTTGTGTCCACAGAAAGAATACTAAAGCTAGAGCCAAATAATACAACTTCACTAATTCCCTCCTACCTCAGAAAATAATTAGTATAGATAATAAAATTTTTGCCTGATAAACGATAACACTTTGACTTACATAAGCTCATCGATGGTCTAGTGACTGTTCAAGTAAAATATTCTGTTAGGAAAATGTCAATAATGAGATGACTAAGCTTATTGATTATTTTTGTTTCAATTTGAATCCAACACAAGCTCTTTGAAATCTAAAATGATTTGCACTTTAGCCTTTCTAATACTGACTGTTCATCACATATTTATTTTCATAAACGATTGATGATTATGTACTTGGCTCACAAACACCAGCTATACATAAATTATAGATCCTTTAATGCAAATATGATAGCATTTAATATTAAATCTTCAGATACATTTTGTAAAGACTAACTTTAATTTAGATGGAAACTCTCTCCATATACATAGATGTTGATTTCAGTCACATTTTCTCCCATGAGATGTATTCATGTAAATAAAACCCCTCCAATGTGGGATTGAAGATACTGAACAACAGTAGCCCTTGCTCATAAGTCATTTCACTTTTTGTGCCTTATATTTCTTTATTTTAATAGTAATACGTTATATGACTCCTAAAATTGAATGGGTCTTATTTTCCATTATGAAACACACTGTAAGTAAGATTCAATATCATCATCTCTCTCAATACTCACTAGAAGTAATTACCAAACTGGATTTGCATAGACTTACATCACCTTGAGTTTACAGCCAATATCCTGGACAGAGTTAGCAGAGGCATAAAGACATAGGTATTTGAAACAAAATTGAAACTGCCTGACTCACCACATGGAGATTAGTAGGAAATATGTTAGATTGTGACCAAACAAGAGGAACAGCTTGCTGTCATGATTTTGAGGTTTATACAACTCACCAAAGTGGAAGTTAGTAGGGCTGAAACCTGCATGAACTCACCCACAGATGATACTTACTTGCTCAGTTCTAACATAAATGGAGGGAATCATTGAAATGGAAAACCTAGGAAAGAGGTCAGGAATTAGAGATGTAAGCATCACTAACAGAAAACAGAAATCTTAGAATAAAAACCTCTATTCAGAAATCCCTTATTGGTCATTTACTAACTTTCTCTAATTTACATTAAACTCTCAGACATTTCAACATTGAAATCAACAATGGCATCATGTATTGGCATATTTTCTGTTCCTTGGTACAAAAGATTGGATCTTGCAACCTTTTGAATGATCTCACATATCTTCGGCAGCATTGGAAGGTCCTCAAAATCATGACAGCAAGCTGCTTCTCTTGCTCATTACCACCAGACTCTTTTATTTCCTTGGCAAGAGAGTACTTTACTGTTTTGGGCAGCTACCACCTCACTAAATAATGTCTATCAGCCAACTAAAACCTTGAAATTCATGATTTGCTTTCCATAAGTTAACAATCCACCTACTGGGATGCTACCATAGAACATGTGCCTCCTTATCAGAAAATGTGTCTAGTGCTTGAATTTCAAAAGTACTTGAATATAGACTCTTAATGACATGAGAGAACAATGACCATGGACCAAAGTATCATCAGGTTTTTGAAGCAGTTAAAGAAAAGAATGGTTCTTCTGCAAATGCCCCAAAAACATAAGGGGATAAAGGAGACTACTTGTGGATAAATGATGGGCAGGGTCTGTCCTACAGTGGCAGACTAGTAGTAGCAGCCAGAAACTCCTATAACTTTTTCATTAGAAACAAAACTAGAATAGATTAGAAAAAACTATAATAGATATTAAATTATTAATATGAAGGCAGTGTACTCAGACCCAGGAGAAGGTAGGTTACCTCTAGAACTTCACCAATCCTTTCTTTCCTCTGAGTAAAACCCTTAGTTTCATCCCAAATTCTGTAGCAGACTACCTACAGTTGTTCCCTCTTCCCCTAATCTCCAGTAGATCACACATATATAGCCCTCTGAAACACACACACACACACACACACACACACACACAACACACACACATTGTTTAATCCCAGGCTCCCAAACCAGCAGACACTTTTTGGGAAGCCACAGGCCACTTCAGCCAGAAAAGCATGTAGACTAACTGAAAATCTTTTTCTTCTCCCTCCATTCATCCATGTCTAATCACCTAGTGTCATCCTGGCTCTGTAACAGACTATCTCTGTGTCCTCCTCTCATTCTCTGGCCTCATTCCCAGAAGACTAAACAGATCCTGGTGGAACACCAAATTTCCTCTTTCCTATGGACTCCCTCAACTTCCCTGTTACCCTCTCTCCATTCCTAAGTGCCAGCCCCTAACTCATAGAAACAGATTTTACATGGAACACCCATTGGCCATGCTTCTGGAATAATCTCTCAGAAACAAAGAAGAAAGCAGAAATAAAGGAACAAAACTTCCAATGAACAAAGACAATATCAGATATCAACACATAGATTTATAATCTTCCCAAACCCAAATATCTAAATGTCAGCATAAAATACAATCAATAACTTCCAGGACAAAATTTCTCCATTACAGTTTAACAACCCTAACACAGTGGGCCCTGAGTGTTGGCACATAGCTAAAACACAAGAAAAAGACATTAAAGTACCTTTCATGAATGATTCAGGTCCTTAAAGGGGAAATGAATAAAAGACTTAAAGAACTCTGTGGAAACACAAACAACAAATGGAAGAAAATTAACAAATCAATTCAAGAACTGAAAGTAAAAATATAGCTTTTGAATAAAATCAAACCTGGAGGAAATCTTGATGTAAAAATTTTAGAGAATTCCCCCCCACCCCAGGATACAAAATCTCAGAGTCACCAAGCTTCACCAACAAAGTACAAAAGATGGAAGAGAAAATCTAAAGTACTGAAGATGTAAAGATGAAGAAATGGATATCTATGTAAAAGAAAATAGAAATATAAAATAAAATCTGGCTAAAAATATCCAGGTAAACAGGAATAGAGAATAAAATAGGAATAGAAATTTGGAATGGTTCTTTCAAGAAATATTATCATCACAAATGGCATAATTTTATTTAATACATACACACACACACACACACACACACACACACACACACACACACAATATATTATATATATATATATATATATATATATATATATATATATATATATATATATTAATGTAATTTTAGGTAACTATGCAATAATATGACTCCCTATGTCCTTTTAAAACTTCTGCTCCTGATGTTTTTGTATCCCTAAACCATTCAGCCTTCCTGTCTTGCTAAATCACAACTACTAGCCATTACTACTACTATTGAAACATATGAAAGAATAGCGTAATTTTACTCTATCTCATTCCCATCTCTTCCTTCACGACATGATGTTCTATATAGCAGCACTATGAATGATAATTAATATATTTTAAAAGTCAACTAAAATTTTGTTAATGAAGGTAAGAATATTTGCTTTCTGAGATACTGGCTTTAAAAGCACCAACTGTTGAAAGTATTATTGTTTTATACAAAATTACTTGTCTTTGTTTTCAATATTATGTGATATCAGATCTTAGGGTGTTCTTATCAACACTTAGTATACAATTTGTTAAAACTGACTAAAATATGAAGCCCTTTCACCTGCATTGACATCATTTTCCCTATGGACAATTTAATCAATAATAATTATGTTGTACATATTCATGAAGTATTTAGACTTAATTTTTTCTAGGAAAATTAAAGACTATCATTTTTCTTTATTTTAATTGTGTGATGAATTGATGCAGGCTTTTGTGACCTCTATGCATGTTTTTACAACTGAAGTGCATATCTACACCATGAATTTATCTTTTAATAAAATTTGTACACTTTAGAAGGAAGTCGGTATGAATTAAAAAATAATAATCTATGAAACTATACTAAAAAGATTTATGTTGCAATATATCTTTAGTGTTGGAATATTTTTCCTAATTAGGTAAATCTCTATATCTAATTTATTTTACAAAATATATATTGGATCTATGAACTATAAAACTTTTAGTATTATATCATGAAACAAAATTATATTTTGTCCTTACAAATTAGCATCTCCTATTTCTCTAAGGAGAAATCAGAGAAAATAATCAAAGCAATAGAAGTATTATCTATTAAAAGTGAAAATAAAATACATCATATTGTTTTACCTTCCTTTTGTAATGATCTATCCAGAATTCCTAGACTCCAGAATAAGAAACATCTTTTTCTGCTAAAGTGACATAGGTGAGCTATTCCACACCTCTTAATTATTCCCTTCTACAACTAAATTATGACCCACACATGCATGTAAAGTATAAAATTCTAAGAATCAGTGGTTTTTTTTTTTTTTCAGTTAGGAGCAGTGAGAATTTAATCATTCCTCTTTGTAAGGCATCATATGTTACTTTGTAGGTAGATAATTACAAAAATTATCACTTAGCTTCTTCAGAGAACTGCCTGATACCTTAATACACTATGAAGTGAAAATTTTTTAATTGTCACTATTTTAAAGGGTGATAATTTAAGTAGTTACCCAGGGAGATCACATGGGCTCCTCAGTTGGCAAGACATGATACCATTGTATGCCTGAAGAAGAATATAGAGGTTGTCATGGCAACACTGAAATTTGGATGACTGCTGTTCAAAAGGATCAAGTGTTCCTTTGAATACCTGGAATGTGATTCTGATGGCC
This sequence comes from Mastomys natalensis, assembly GCA_021653895.1. Lineage (NCBI taxonomy): Eukaryota > Metazoa > Chordata > Mammalia > Rodentia > Muridae > Mastomys > Mastomys natalensis. The sequence continues at coordinate 1,147,994 of JAJTUV010001213.1, read as the reverse complement.
TCAGCTTGCTGGTCTCGCAGGCACAGGCAAGCTTGGCTGTGCTTATGTTTCAATAGCCTATTGTTCTCAGAGAAATATTTTGAGCACTTCCAAAATAATACTGTCTAGTCAATAACCAGATTTTTATATTTTATTTATTTGTTCATTTGTTTATATTATTGTGTTGTACATTCAGTGCACTTCCGTGTGTGGTTGTATGTAACAGCCTTCAAGTAGACATCAGAGGACAATTTGTGGGACGATTGTCTACTTCCATCTTGTGTGCCTCAGGTATCAAAATCAAATCATCAAGTTTGGCAGCAGGCAATTTTACTCAAAGAGCTATGTTACTGCCTCCAATATTCATAGAATGAATATAAAAAATTAACTACAAATATTTAGAAATTTGGGGAACATAGAAGTTGATTCTATAGCTTACTTGGAAATAACTGTTTATTTTCTGCCCGGAGAATGAGGAAAAAGACAAATTTCAGAAGTCTGTGACACATCAACACCATGACTAAGGAAATTTTAATTGTAGATCTTAGATCTAAAAGATGTATATGTACAAAAGAACACAAAGCTTTTAAGAAAAATTTCTAAGTTTTCTTTTTCCTAAACAAAGGAGAGTGAGATATTTTAAAGTGTTTCAGTTAACACGGCAACACTGATGGACCTTGATCAATAATGTCAAGGTACTTCCAGAGACGTTCCTAACCTTTTGAGATACAAGTCATACTGTACTTTCTCATCAAATTTCCTTTCAAAGCATCTTGAAGACACCAGGCCATTTATCTTTATTTGGATGTGCTACTGCTTGATCTGTCTGAAGAACATTTAAAAAAAAAAAAGAGAGAGAGAGAGAGAGAAAGAAAAAAGGGCAAGCAAAGCTTCTGATGCTTTCATGATAACAGCTCTATGGTCTACAGAGTACTTTCTGGAACCACACTTACCAGTCCAAGATGGGCCTGGTCCTGGGGATTTAGAATGGAGTTGGAAAATTCCTGCCACTTAGTGATTTTCAGGGGTGCAATTATTTATTGATTAAACTTGTTCTTAGGCAATTCCCCAGGTTCATGGAGCACTCTGGGCACTCCCACCCCACCCTCTCTAATCTCCCATCACCCCTGTTTTCTTCACATCTTCCCACTGTCTGTTTTATGGTGAGTTGGTTGTTGATGTCATTGTTGGTGGTAGTGTTAGCATTTGTGCATACCATGGTTAATAAGTTTGAGCCTACTATTAATATATGAAAACAACTGTGGCTATTTTTAAATTTATTTTAAATGATTTATATGTGAATAAGCACCTATACAGCTTTCTGATGGGATGATCCCTAGTTTTAAATTAACCTCCTCTGATTATGGAGCATAGTAAATACCAATTTAAAGTTATCTATTGTGTCCCATATTGAGAAATTTCACATTTAGCATAGGCATTAAAATAATGTATTCTCGTTTGAGAATAGATATATCGCTTTCTTTAGTATTTTTTATTAAATAAAAGCCATATAACTCAAGGAAAAATCATTGAAAATAGTGATAGTTAAGAAATACTGAAAAGAAAAAACCCAAATTTCCATGCCAAGAGGTTTGTCTTAAAATTATATAAATTCAAGTTATAGTGGCTAAGCAGCTTTACTTTTATATACTAGGATTATATATGAACTATATATAAACAGAAATCAAAATGAACCCACAGTTCAGAGAGTGGGTAGAGTAATGTACATGGGAGGAGTTTGAGAAAAGAAAGAAAAGCAAGAAAATGATGTAACTCTTTTAATTTCAAAAATAAAATAAACATATTAAATAAACAATGATGAAATTATTTCAACATTAAACAAAGCTTATCATTTTCCAAACAACTAAGGGTGGGATGCCTCCATAAACTCAGAAAAGAAGAAAAGGTAGAATGGGAGAGAGACTCTATGGAAAAGAAAGAAAGAAAGAAAGAAAGAAAGAAAGAAAGAAAGAAAGAAAGAAAGAAAGAAAGGAAGAAGAAGAAGGAAAGGAAGAAGGAAGGAAGGAAGGAAGAAGAAAGAAAAAGAAGAAGGAAGAAGGAAGAAACAAAGAAGGAAAGAAAGATATTAATGTAAAAAAATGTTTTCAAAGATACTACCTTTTTGAATGACTGAAGGCATATTATTTCCATTTTGTTGTTAACTATTTTTACATAGAAATATTTATTTATATACATTTAGTTTTTAAATTTATTCTCTCATTATTTCATACTAATCACAGTTTCCTATCCCTCCTCTCCCACCAGTCCCTCCCCCCACCACCTTCCCTCTAACCCTAATCCACTCCTCCTCTACTTCCCTTCAGAAAAGGGCAGGTCTCCTATGGATATTAGCCAAATATGGCATATACGTTGTAAAAAGACTAGATGCATCTCATATAAGACTGAACGAGGTAACCCAGTAGGAGGAAGAGGATCAACAGCAGACAAAAGAGTCAGAGACATCAACCACTCCCACTGTTAAAAGTCCCACAAGAAGATAACATATGTATGCAAATGACCTATATCAGACCCATGCAGGGCCCCTAGTTGTCAGTTCAGTTTCTGTGAGTCCCTATGAGCCCCAGAATTGATTTGATTTAATTGATTCTGTGGGATTTCTTGTACTATCCTTGACCACGGTGGCTCTTACAATCCTTTCTTCCCCTCTTCCACAGGATTCTCTAAGCTCAGACTAAAGTTTAGGTGGAGGTCTCTACATTTATTCTATCGGCTGCTGGGTGAAGCCTCTCTGATGATGATTATGCTAGGTTCCTGATTTCAATTATAGCAGAATATCATTAGAAATCATTTCAATGTCTTTCTTTTCCATTCATGTTTGGTTTGCCAGTTGTGTTAGGTTCTAGGTATCTGAGCTATCCAACCTCTGGTTCCTGGTCCTCTAAGCAAGGACAAAGGTGGTTGACACTCTTGAAATGGATCTTAAGCAGGATCAGTCATTGGTTGGTCATTCTCTTAATCTTTATCTTTACTTCTGCACATTTGTAGGCAGGAGAAATTGTAGGTCAAAGGTTTTGTAGTAGTGTTGGTGTCTGTGCTACTGGTGTTCTGGTCAGGAAGTTCTCTCCTGTGCCAATGGGTTCAAGGCTATTCCCTTTCTTTCTTGTTTTTCAGGTTCAGTGTATCTAGTTTTATGTTGATGGCTTTGAGCCACTTATTTAAGTTTTGTGTATGGTGATAGATATGGACCTATTTGCATCCTTCCACATGCAGATATCCAGTTAGACCAGCAGCATTTATTGAAGATGCTTTCTTTTTCCATTGCAATTCTGTTTTTTTTTTTTAACCAAAAATAAGGTTTCTAGTAGTGTGTGGACTTATGTCAGGATCTTTGATTCAATTCCACTGATCAGCCTGTCTGTTTTTATGCCAGTACCATCTGGGTTTTTTTTCCCTACTATTGCTCTGTAGTTGAACTTGAAATCAAGGATGGTTATACCTCTGGAAGTTCTTTCTTTTATTGCACAAGATTATTTTAGCTGTCCTGAGTTTCTTGTTATTCCATTTGAAGTTGAGTATTTTTCTTTCAAGTCTGTAAATCATTGTGTTGGAACTTTGATGGGAATTGTATTGAATCAGAAGATTGCTTTTGGTGCAATGACCATTTTTACTATGTTAATGAAGATGGCATTAAGAGAAAAGTTTATAGCACTATGTACCTAAATAAAGAAACAAAGAGATCTCCTGTTAGCAACTAAATAGCAAACCTGAAAGCTCTAGAAGAAAAAGAATCAAACACACCAAGAAGAGTAGATGAAAGAAAATAATCAAACTGAGAGCTGGAATCAATGAAATAGAAACAAAAAGAACAATACAGTGAATCAGTGGAATAAAGAATTGGTTTCTTGAGAAAAATAAAAAAAAAAATAGACAAACTTTTATCCATGCTAAATGAAAGACAGAAAGAGACTATTCAAATTAGCAAAATCAGAAATGAAAAAGGATACATAATAACAGACTCTGAGCATATCTAAGGAATCACTATGTCATAATTCAAAAACCTATATAAAAGAAATCAACATTTTTCCTGATAGATACCAGTTACCTAAGTTAAATCCAGATCAGATAAACAATTTAAATAGACTTATAAACCCTAAGGAAATAAAAGCAGTCATTAAAAAATCTCCTAACCAAAAAAGCTGAGGGACAAATGGTTTTAGTGCAGAAATTTGTTACCTTTTAAATAAGAGATAATGCCAATCAATATTCCTAAAATTATTCCACAAAATAAAAACAGAATGAACACTGCCAAATTCATTTAATGGGCCACAGCCACCCTGATATCAAATACACACAAAGATTCACCAAAGAAAGAGAATTACAGACCAATTTCCTACATGAACGCTGATGCTAAAATACTTAGATCTAAATATTAAAAAGAGGACCTAGCTGATTGTAGCCTTATTTATAAGAGCCAGAAGTGGAGAACAACACAGATGTCCTTCAACAGAGAAATGGGTACAGAAAATGTGGTACATTTGCACAATGAAGTGCTACTCAGCTATTAAAAGCAATGACTTCATGAAATTTGCAGGCAAATACATGGAACTAGAAAATATCATCCGGAGTGAGGTAACCCAGTCACAAAAGAACACACATGGTATATACTCACTGATAAGTAAATAGGAGGAAAAAAGCTTGGAATATTCACAATACAACTTACAGACCATATAAAGCTCAAGAAGAAGGAAGACCAAATTGGATGCTTCAGTCCTATTTAGAAGGGGGAACAAAATAATCACAGGAGGTAGATGGTGGGAGGGAGGGACTTGGGAGGAAGAAAGTAGGGGGAGAGATAAAAGGAGGACCGGATCAGGTGTGGAAAGAAAATGGGGAGATCTTCGGAGGGTCAGGAAATTGAACAGAGGTGTAGCAATGGGGGATGGGGAACTGGGGTAGCCACCAGAAAGTCATAGATGCCAGTAAAACAAGAGACTCCCAGGACCCAGTGGGGATGACATTAGCTGAAATACCCAACAAAGGGGAGAGAGAATCTGTAGAGACCATATGGAGAAGTTAGGCACGGACTCCAGATGAGGGATGGGGCCACCCACCTTCTCAAAAATTTTAACCCAGAATTGCTCCTGTCTAAAGAAAATACAGAGACAAAGAGTGGAACAGAGACTGAAGGAAAGGCCATCCGGAGAGTGCACCACCTAGGGATTCATCCCAAATGCAGACACCAAATCCACTCACTATTGTGGATGCCAAGAAGTGCTTGCTGACAGGAGCTGTCTCCTGAGAGGTTCTGCCAGAGCCTTAGGGATACAGATGCAGATGCTTGCAACCAACCATTGGACTGAGCACTGGGTCCCCAGTGGAGGAGTTAGGGGAAGGACTGAAAGAGCTGAAAGAGTTTGCAACCCTGTAAGAAGAACAACAATATCAACCAATCCGACCCCTGCCTCAGAGCTCCCAGGGACTAAACCAACAACCAAAGAATACTCATGAAGGAATCCATGGCTCCAGCTGCATATGTAGCAGAGGATGGCCTTATCTGGCATCAATGGGAGGGGAGGCCCTGTGTCCTGTGGAGGCTTGATATCCCAGTGTAAGGGGACACTTGAGCGGTGAGGAAGAAAAGGGATTGTGGGTGAGGGAGAACCCTCATAGAAGCAGGGGGAGGGAGGTAGGATGGGGGAGTTATGGTGGGAAACTGAGAAGGGAGATAACATTTGAAATGTAAATAAATAAGATAACCAACAAAAAATTAAAAACAGAGAGAAAAAAACAAATGGAAATAAGGACTCTTCTTATTTCCTCTATAACGTTGCACATTTTTGAAAATGAAACTGCAGCAGTTTTTCTTATAGCATCCTTGTGGTCTCAAAAGACAAAGTATTTTGACCTTTATTATAGAATTGAATAAATTGGTACAATGTTTGCACATCATGACTTTTAATATAGAGGGTAGTATATTTTACACTCAATATATTTCATGGATTATTATCTGTTTTATTTAATAGAAACAGTAAATTTTGCTATTTAAAATTTGGTTGTAAACTTTAAAGCTATTTAAAGTTTTAGCTAATACAAGACCAAAGACTTTTTTTTTCCCATATCCCAACTTTGTCTTCGTTCGGTTTTATTGCTGTGAAGAGACACCATGTCCATAGTGATTCTTAAAAAGGAAAACATTTAATTGGGGCTAGCTTACAGTTTCATAGATTTAGTCCATTGTTGTCATGTTAGGAAGTATGGTGGCCTGCTGTCAGACATTATGCTGACTGCAGAAGAGAAGGAGCTGAGAATTCTACAACTGGCAGACAGCAGGAAGAGAATGCCACACTGGGCCTGGCTTGACCATCTGAGATCTCAAAACCCCCTCCCAGCTATACACTTCCTCCAACAATGCCACACCTACTGCAAAGAGGCCACACCTCCTAATATGCCACACCCTTTGATAGTATGTGGGATATTTTCTTTCAAGCAACCAACCCTGCCTATGCATTCATGTGTCTTCTAGAACAGTTACATTAGTACCAGTAGGATGTTGGTACACCTCAGTATCAAAGGCAACGATATTTGCCTCTCAGTAATCATTTCAAAAGAGAGACAGAAAATTTGTAAGAATCACAAATGGTGAACAGCAGTGTGCCACCATGCCTGGCTAGACAAAGCCACTTGGCATGAAGAGAAGGGTACTTGATTATAGCACAGTCCACAAACAGTAAAAATTTCCAAGATCCTATTTCATTTTCAAGGCAACTGCATTTCTAAAACAATCTATGATTCCATTACTCCTAGGCTTTCCTTAGACACACACATATTCAGAAACATATTTATTCTCCTCTTAGAAATGAGACATGGGAGCACTGATAGTTTATGTAAGGTCACACAACAGAGGTGTTTGGAACCTTGGAACCATGTCTTGATTTCAGAGGTGTATACATGGAGTAATTGTAAGGAGATCAGGCAGGAAGATTATGAGTGATTAGCTGCAAATGGTTCTCTTGATCTCTACTTTTCTACAAATATCTCCATTATCATTAAATATTTTTATTATAGTAAAAAATTTTATCAGGCAGTAAACTTGAGATGCTGTTCATTTATTTCACAGGATATCAAAGTAGATGTGCTGCTAGTCAATAGAAATCCAGTCACTTTGAAATGGGGTTTCATACTCTTTTCGAATCTGAACATGAGTCCTAATGTTTCTTTCTCACATTTATCTCTCAGTCTTGTTACCAAATCAGACAAATACACAGTGGAATGTTGAGTGGATATTAATAACTGAGGTATCTTATGCAGTAGTGTTAACTGTCAACATGTCAAAAGTAAAATCACCTGGGAGATATCCCTAAGAGATGCCTGTGAATGACTGTCCTAATTATTCCACTTGATGAGGGAAGACCCATCTTAAATGTGGAAGGAACCTGCAGTGGATATGTGGCGAAAGCAACCTGAGCACAGGCATTCTTTACATTGTCTTGCTGACTGTACATGCAATGTGACCACGCTCCCTCTAGACACTGCCGCTGTGACCTCCCGGCTATAATGTGTCATAACCTGGAGCTGGGAGCTAAAATAAACACTTTCTCCCTTGAGTTGCTTCGCAGGGGTGTGTCATTACAGTCACAGGAGAAGCTACTAAGACCTTTTGTCCTAACAGTTCATGACCTAAGATCCATCTTAGGCCTGTATCATGATAAAGCATGAATGTCACATAACTGACATTAACAAAACCATGACATTCTTAGGGATTTAAATTAAATTTAAATAAAAGTTTTTAACATGTGACTGTTTTGATGAAATCTACCCCTTATCCCTACCCTCCATTTTCTCTTCTATTCCCACCACCACTTGCCCCTCACATGTTTATGTACTCTCTCCTTTTTGAAAAGCCCATTGTGTCTGCTTAGCACAGCCCGTATATGCATGGGTATGGCACTAACTACTGTCAAACTGGTACTGACAAAATCTCTAAAGAGTTCTAAAGAAAACTCTCTCCTCAAGCAGCTGTCAGTTTATAATATCTTCTCAGCTACCAGGAGGACTTCATGATCCATCCCCTGAACCATCTGAGCTGAAATTTACGCCAGCATCATGTTATATCAATCTTATACCTGTAGTCACCGCTGCTGTGAATCCATGTTTGCAGTGGTCCAGTCACAGCCAGGAAATCTTTCACTGCAAAAATATAATCTCACTCTTAGAGACTTTCCAATCCCTTTTCAACAGTGATTTCTGAGCCTTGCAGGGTGTGTGTGTGCGATATAGATGTACCATATAGAGCAGAGTATGCTCCCGTTTTTGGGTTTTGGTTTTTTTTTTCTGCATCTTGACCTTGGTAGATTTCATACTAATTACCAGCTACTATAAAATAATTGTAAAAAGTAATCAAGCTTCTTTGATGAGAGTTGAGAGGAGTACTAATCTATGGATACAAATATAAGAACATAGACAAAAGTTTAATACCACATCTCTTTAGCAGAATAATACTATTAAATTCTCCCACAAAGCCTGGGATCTATACAGCTATAGGTTTTCGGCCCAGGTAGCATCACCAAGCATGAGTTCAGTCTTGTGGAGAGGACTTACATGCAATTAAAAAGTGGTCAGTTATTGCCATAACATTCATGTAGTAGTACCAAATTAAAAAGTTGAATTGATTTCGGCAGCAGTGGTGGCATTCCTAGCTACCCACCCCTATGTTCTAGGTTCTTGAATGAAGAAAACACACACACACACACACACACACACACACACACACACACACACACTGCCTTTATATTTTGATATCCTTTAATCAGATCAATGCCAGGGCCACTTTCTAACCTCCACATAGCTAATACAACTCCCTCTGATATTCCCAAGTTATTAGTTACTAAATCCCATATCCCATCTTGTCTGCCCTGGACCCAGATGCCTAGCCCTCTTAAGCCACTATCCCCCAGCTCCTTTGGCACTATGCCATCTGTCCTGTACCTTCTCATGTGTGGTTTCTTTCCTCTCCTTCTTCCAGTGTGGCAGATCTCTCTCTCCTTTTTCCTGGGACCTTTGCTTTGGGGATCTTGAAAGTCCTGCCTCTGTCCTGCCCAGCCATTGGATGCCAGCAACTTTACCAATCAGAATGAATGTGGGATAGGGTCCCTCAGAATATTAAGTGCAAGTGTAGATTCTCATGCAAAACATTTTGGGGACCCAAATTAACATAATACAAGCAGCCACACAGTCATGTCACTATTACATTCATGGGAATCTTATGCAGGGTCAGTTGTTACTGTGGCTCACAGACTTCACACCTAGGTAAATAATGACTGCTTTTCTGCTTCAATATCATGCATGGCACACTATCCAGCACTGGCCAGTAGGGATGAAACTTCCAAGTCAATGTCTACTTATTTCTTCTTTTCCTCTGAGACACAAATGTGTTGTGTTCTGCAGTGGAGCTGTCTTGGAGAATAACAAAGAGCAATGGCATCATTCTGTAAAGTTGGGGTGGGGCTATGGAACCACACGAATTAACAACTCACAAAGAGGTAACCTATTTCTTCTGACACTGAGCTTTGTATTTGATATTGTATGAGATCTAGGTGAGGTATTGTTCCCACATTATAGAGTAATTCTATTCCAACTTCTTTTATACATGAATATGGATATGTCTATATTTCAGAAAGCCTCTACGGTAAGTTTCCATATATTTTGCCAGAAATCTTCTGTAATATGTATCTTTTCCTACATCCCACTTCCATACTCCACCTTTGTCTACCAATTTAAATCTTCCTATTCTGTTATCCTTTCTGCCCCCATGCTACCTGCATTTTTTCTTCACTTTCCTTGATATCCACCCATGGCAACTTACTAGGTTTCTGTTTTATAAGGGAACCCCAATTTAAAAAGGCATATATAAAGTTTTAAATCTAGATCTATACATGAGAGAGAGTCTTGTGCATTTGTCTTTTCGGGTCTGGCTGACTTCACATAGAATGGTTATTTCTAGCACCATCTATGTACTTGTGAATTTCATAGTCAAGTTTCCTTACAGCTGAAGAGTGTTCCATTGTGTACAAGCATCACATTTATCCACCACTCAAAGGACATCTAGGCTATTTCCATTTCCTGTTATTGTGAATAGAGCAGCAAGAAACCTGGAGAAGCAAATACCTCTGTAGTGAGATGTACAGTCCTTTGGGCATATGCCCAGGAATTGCATAATTAGATCATACAATACATCTATTTTGTGTTTTTCCAAGGCAACTCCATATTGAATTCCATAGTGGCTGCACCAATTCAAACTCTACCAACAGTGAACAAGTGTCCCTTTCCTCCACATTCACACTGGCATTTGTTGTCACTTTCTAAAATCCTAGCCATTCAGACTGATGTAAGAAAAAATAAGAAAGTATGTTTAGTTTAAACTTCCCTGATGACTAAGTAAATTGAACATTTAAAAAAAGTATTCCTCAACCATTTGTATTTATTTCCTTTAAGAATTTAAGTCCCATGCCCAGTCTTTAATAGGGATATTTGTTTGCTTGGTGTTTATGTTTATTATGTTTGTTCTTTGTATATTCTAAGTATAATCCTTTACCAGATATATAGCTGGTAAGTATTTTTCCCATTTTAAAGGTTGGTTCTACACTCAAATGAGAGTGTCCTTGCTACAAAGAAGCCTTTGGGTTTCATGAAGTCCCATCTGTCAGCTTTTTTGATCTACCATGCTACCAAGGTCCTATTCAAAATGCCCTTTACTGTGACTGTGTACAGTAAAGTTGAAGTTTGTTTCATGGTTTGTCTTCTATCTGAGGTAAAATAGCATGTCTTATATTCAGGTTCTTAATCAACTTCAAAATGAGTTTTGTCTTCCTCTTTGCCAATTTGCATCCCTTGATCTCCAGCTTGAACTTCAAGTGCTATATTGAATAGATAGTGAGAGAGTGGAGATCCTTGTCTTGTCCTTGATTTTAGTAGGATTACTTCAGATATCTCTCCATTTAATTTGATACTCGCTGTTGGTTTGCTCTATATTGCTTTTATTATGTTTAGATTATGGGCCTTGAATTCCTGATCTCTCCAAAACTTGAAGGGGTGTTGTATTTTTTCAAATGCTTTTTCACTATCCAATGAGATGATCATGTGATTTTTTTCTTTAAGTTTATTTATATAGTGGATTACATTCAGGGATTTTCATATACTGAACCAACCTTACATCTCTGGGATGAAGCCTACTTGGTGGCAGTGAATGATGGTTTTGATGTGTTCTTGGATTCTGTTTGCTAGAATTTTATTGAGTATTTTTGCTTCAATATTCATAAATGAAATTGGTCTGAAGTTCTCTTTCTTTGTTGGGTTTTTGTGTGGTTAGGTATCAGAGTAATTGTGGCTTCATAGAATGAATTAGGTAGTGTTCCTTCTGATTCTATTTTTTGAAATAGTTTGAAGAGTGTTAGTATTAGCTCTTCTTCGAAGGTCTGGTAGAATTTTGCACTACAGCCATCTGGCCCTGTGTTTTTTTTGGTTAGAGTGTTTTTAATGACTTTTTCTATTTCCGTAGGGGATATGGGCCTGTTTAGATAGTTTACCTGCTCTTGATTTAACTTTGGTTTCCTTGGTATCTGTCTAGAAAATCATTCATTTCATCTAGATTTTCCAGTTTTGTTGAACATAGGCTTTTATGGCAGGATCTGATGATTTTTGTAACTTCCCCCATTTATGTTGTTATGTCTCCCATTTCATTTCTGATTTTGTTAATTTGGATACTACCTCTGTGCCCTTTAGTTAGTTTTGTAGGCTTAGATGCGTGAATCAAATTTTATTTTTTACATATCTGTATTCAGTTTGATATACACCATTTGTTGAAAATATTAAAATGTAAAAAGTTATATGCCTGAAAGAAAATATTGGACAATGAATATCAACAGTTAAAGAAGATTTTTCCTAGAATAGAGAGATTAAACATTTGAAGTTACATTTTATGCATAATTTTTTCCTGAAGAGAACTTTCTGTAATATTGGAGAAAGAAAATCCAAAATGTCAAATTGATTGATAGCAGTTTCAGTAAATGTCTTAATGTCTTTCTTTCTTTTTCTTTTTTTTTTAATTTTATTTATTTATTTAATTATTTAAATCAAGTCTTAATTTTTACTTATTCACACAGGAGTTATAAACACAAAAGGCAGGATGTGGGGAAGGGAGTAACATCGGAGCAAAGGTGTTCAGGGGGAGTACAGAGACCATTCAGAACCTGGTATCAGCTGGGTGAAGGTTCAGGGGACAGGTCACTATGACTCTGCCTATGATTTACTTGTCCTTATCTAAGTTGGTACTGTCTGCTGAGGCTGCCTATTTATAAGACTACTCAGGCTGGTAAATTTCCACAAAGCTGCTTGGTTACAAAGGCTTATACCCATCTGTTTCAGTGTTTTTCCACAGAGACACAAGACTTTGTGTTAGCATGTATGTATGTCAGGCCTATTGCTGATTTTAGGCCTATGGCTGATTTTAGGCCTTCAGTGTATAACCAGGGCTACCCTGACATCTCCTCCCTTCTCTAAGTATAGAAGGGCCTTGGCAATTCTAATCCTGCGAAGGCAGGGATAGAAGTCTGTCCTCCAATAATTGAAGGGGACCTTGTAATGGTCCTCCTGTCTTGTCCAGTGAGGCATGAAGGCCATACCCATCCTGAAGTCTTTTTCCTAGAGAGGGGATACTTTTGACATCAACTCCTATGCAGTCAGACTTGTCCCTCAGGGAACCCAGAGAGATATTTTTAACTTTTATTTATATTCCCTTGCAGTGCTTAGACTCACAGCCTAAGCAAGAATTCAGATCGGCAGTCAGAGGGGGTTCTGGGTGGCCCCTCTCTGCTTGGTCTAGGGGTGGAAGTCCCCTCTTTTAGGTTGGGTGGAGATGAGTTTTGGGAATACCTTGGATAGAGTAACAACCTCATCTTGAGTCTCATGGTCCTCCACAGCTAACTTATGCTGATGTATCTGAATAGGTTTTGCAATCAAACTATCTATCTGTTGTTTCACAAAGTTTGTCAGCCTATTTAAGGCCCAGGGACCAAAAGAAATCAGCAAAAATAACCTAATTAATGGTCCCAAGATGGGAGGAAGTAGGGTTGACAACCATGGAGAGGTTGAAAACCAATTCTTGTATCAGCTCTCATCTTTCTCTTTCTCTCTCTGTCTGTTCTCAGGGCCGTCTCTGACCGTTTTCATGTTCCCTTTAACCATCCCTGTCTTGTCTATGTAAAAGCAATATTCTTCTTTAAGGGCTGTACACAGTCTTTTCTATTGTAAAAGAGTAAATCAAGTCCAATAAAGTCCTTTGCAATTTTTGGAGATCATTTCAGACAACGAAACAAGGGATTTCTTCAGATTAGTGACGTCAATCTCTAGCTGTTTGATGTCCTTGTCAATGGCCCATCAAAAGTCTGAGTAGTATAAGTCTGGAGGCCAGCATCAGGATTAGAACTTCTACCAGCAGACAACAAGGGTGTTTCATTTTTACCTGAGATACTGCCTGGGTTAGAGCTCCTGGGTACCCCACTTCCACCAGGTTTTGTGAGGTTGGGTGCAGAGCTGCTGCCCGGGATCTACTCTGTGCTTGGGCCCAGACTGGAAGTGTGTTTGCAAGTCTTTATTTCATCCCCATATTTTTCACTATTTAATTTCCATAATAATGTTTTGTTCCTCTTATACTCAGATGTTCCCCTTTTTTCATGTTCATGTGTGTGTGTGTGTGTGTGTGTGTGTGTGTGTGTGTGAGTGTGTATGTGTGTGTAAGGCAATTGTGTGTGGACGGGGAGGGGATCAGAGGATTAGTATGTCAGTTATTTCTCCCCTACCTAATGTTAGTCCTGGAGACTGAACTCAGGTTGTCAGCCTTGGTACCAGGCATTGTTATCCACTAAACTATCTTGCCAGATCTCAAATACACCCTTTCTTAGAAAACAAATCAATTTTGTGTTGCCCATATATGAACTGGAGCATGGACAAGCTTCCAGCAGCCAGCAACTTATAGAGAACTGAATCTTTTCCCACATACATTCCCACCAAAAGTCATCAATTGTAGAGAGCTGCTGCAACAACAACTTCTTCTTCTTCTTCTTCTTCTTTCTTCTCTTCTTCTTCTTCTTCTTCTTCTTCTTCTTCTCTTCTTTCTTCTTCTTCTTTTTCTTCTCCCTCTCCCTCTCCCTCTCCCTGCTCCCTTCCCCCACCTCCTCCTCCTCCTCTTCCTCTCCACCTCCCACTTCTCCTCTTCCTCTTCTTTTCTTTTTCTCTGAGGGACAGGGTAGGTTGCAAGGGTCAGTTTGAGTGGCTCACAGTCCCTGAGGGTTAGGGTTAGAGTCCATGACCATCAGGGCAAAAAGAAAGGCAGCAGTCAGTCAGACAGGCACAATACTGAAACAGAAGCTGAGAATTTACATCTCAATCTGCTTGGTTTTTTGTTTTGTTGTTTGGTTTTTTTTATTTAATTATTTAAATCACATCATAATTTACTTATTCACACAGGGGTTATAAACACAAAAAGGCAGGATGTGGGGAAGGGAGTAACATCGGAGCAAAGGTGTTCAGGGGAGTACAGAGACCATTCAGAACCTGGTATCAGCTGGGTGAAGGTTCAGGGGACAGGTCACTATGACTCTGCCTATGATTTACTTGTCCTTATCTAAGTTGGTACTGTCTGCTGAGGCTGCCTATTTATAAGACTACTCAGGCTGGTAAATTTCCATAGAAGCTGCTTGGTTACAAAGGCTTATAGCCATCTGTTTCAGTGTTTTTCCACAGAGACACAAGACTTTGTGTTAGCATGTATGTATGTCAGGCCTATTGCTGATTTTAGGCCTATGGCTGATTTTAGGCCTTCAGTGTATAACCAGGGCTGCCCCTGACATCTCCTCCCTTCTCTAAGTATAGAGGGCCTTGGCAATTCTAATCTTGCTAAGGCGGGGATAGAGGCCTGACCTCCAATAATTGAAGGGGACCTTGTAATGACTCTGGTCCTCCTGTCTTGTCCAGTGAGGCATGAAGGCCATACCCATCCTGAAGTCTTTTTCCTGGAGAGGGGATACTTTTGACATCAACCCCTATGCAATCAGGCTTGTCCCTCAGGGAACCCAGAGAGATATTTTTAACTTTTACTTATATTCCCTTGCAGTACTTAGATTTGCAGCCTAAGCAAGAATTCAGATCGGCAGTCAGAGGGGGATTCTGGGTGGCCCCTCTCTGCTTGGTCTAGGGGTGGAAGTCTCCTCTTCTAGATTGGGTGGAGATGGGTTTTGAGAACACCTTGGATAGAGTAACAACCTCATCTTGAGTCTCATGGTCCTCCACAGCTAACTTATGCTGATATATCTGAATAGGTTTTGCAACCAAATTATCCATTGTTGTATCACAAAGTTTGTCAGCCTATTTAAGGCCCAGGGACCAAAAGAAATCAGCAAAAATAACCCAATTAATGGTCTCAGGATGGGAGGAAGTGGGGTTGACAACCATGGAGAGGTTGAAAACCAATCCTGTACCAACTCTCATCTTTCTCTTTCTCTCTTTGTCTTTTCTTGGGGCCTTCTCTGACCTTTTTCTTGTTCTCTTTAACCATCCCTGTCTTGTCTATGTAAGGACAACATTCCTTTTTAATGGCTGTACCAGTCAAGAGCTGTACACAGTCTTTTCTATTGTAAAAGAGTAATTCAAGTCCAATAAAGTCCTTTGCAATTTTTGGAGATCATTTCAGACAACGAAACAAGGGATTTCTTCAGATTAGTGATGTCAATCTCTAGCTGTTTGGTGTCCTTGTCAATGCCCATCAAAGGTCTGAGTAAGTATAAGTCCGGAGGCCACATCAGGATTAGAACTTCTACCAGCAGACATCATGGGTGTTTCATTTTTACCTGGAAAGGAAAAAGAAGGGAATTCTCAGGGAGATTTCTCTTCCCTGGAGGTCACTTGTTATTCATCTTATTTATAGTTGGACCTGGCTTTGTGGGGTATCTATTTATTTCATTAATCTTTTTGGCAGCCATTTAGCTGTGCCTTCTGTGGTATCAAACAGGCATATCAAGTCCTTGGCCCCATATGAGAACTGGATCCAGGGCCATTCCATTTAAGGGTAAGAGGGTCCTTCCACATAGCTATGGCATAGTTTTTATTGGTCTCAGTGATGCCAGAGGCAGTCAGCAGAAGATTTGCCATGAGCTTTCATTTTTGAGAGTTAAAAGTAAACAAGGCATGATGGAGAGTGTTTCAGGAGACTCCTTCTGGGGGAAACAGTTTCCCCTCTTTTATTTTTAGAACACATTTTTCAGAGTTCTTGTAAGATCTGGGCAGAAGCACCAGCAGCCCTTCTTCCACACTCAGAGAGTCATAAAGACACTATTGAAAGAAATATAAATCTACAATAATAATCTTTTATCAAAGGACTGTTATAGAACAGCCAGCAACTAATCAGTCTATATAATATATGATTAATAATAGCTTCTTCTACTTTTTGTAAAATTACTCCTCTTTTGTCAATTAATCGTTGAGGGAAATTAGGATTTACATCTTTCTTGAGAATATTAAAGAGACTTAAATTCTTTTGTGGAGAGCTTAAAATAACATCTTAGCCAATTAGCATCTCCGAGAAACTTTTGAAAATAATTTGAAATAAGTAAGCTATCTTTTTTTTGTCAGACCCATTATGCTTTTTATTGGATATTTTGCATATTTATCTTTCAATGTTATCTCCTCCCATTCTCCCCAAACCCTTATCCCATACCACCTCCTCCTATTCTTATGAGGGTATGCTCCGAACATCCTCCCAATCCCATCTCCTGTCTCAGATTCCCCAACACTAGGGAATCCAAACTTTTGGGGACCATGGTCCTCCAATTCTACTGATGCCTGACAAGGCCACCCTCAATTACCTGTTCTCAGGCTGGAGGTTTAGACCCTGGGACTCTGGTTGAATCTTTTGATACTCCTTCTAAAAAGGATAAAAGACCACACTTTGGTCTTCCTTCTTCTCTTGAGTTTCATGAAGTCTATGCTTTGATCTTAGGTATTGTGAGCTTTTGGGCTAATATCCACTTATCAGTGAGAGCAATCATGTGTGTTCCTTTGTGATTGGGTCACTCACTCAGGATGACATTTTCTAGCTCCATCCATTTGCCTAAGAATTTCATAAACTCATTGTTTTTAATAGCTGAGTAGTATTCCATTGTGCAAATGTACCACATTTTCTGTATCCATTCTTCTGTTGAAGGACATCTGCGTTCTTTCCAGCTTCTGGCTATTATAAATAAGGCACTATGAACATAGTGGAGCATGTGGCCATGTTGTATGTTGAAATATCTTCTGGGTATATGCCCAGGAGTGGTATAGCTGGTCCTCAGGTAACACTATGTTCAATTTTCTGAGGTACCGCAGACTGCTTTCCATAGTGTTGTACCAGATTACAATCCCACCAACAATGGAGGAGTGTTCCTCTTTCTCCACATCCTCGCCAACATCTGCTGTCACCTGTGTTTTGAATATTAGCCATTCTGACTGGTGTGAGGTGGAATCTCAGTGTTGTTTTCATTTGCATTTCCCTGGTGACTAGGGATGCTGAACACTTCTTTAGGTGCTTCTCAATCATTCGAGTTTCCTCAGTTGAGAATTCTTTGTTCAGCTCTTACCCCATTTTTAATAGGGTTATTTGATTGTCTGGAATCTAATTTCTTCAGTTCTTTGTATACCTTGGATATTAGCCCTCTATCAGATGTAGGGTTGGTAAAGATCTTTTCCCAATCTGTTGGTTCCGCTTTGTCCTATTGACAGTGTCCTTTGCTTTACAAGTTTTGCAGTAGAGTCCCATTTGTCAATTCTTGATCTTAGAGCATACGCCATTGGTGTTCTATTCAGGACTTTTCCCCTGTGTCCATGTGATTCAAGGCTTTTCCCGATTTTCTCTTCTATTAGTTTCAGTGTAGCTGGTTTTATGTGGAGGTCCTGATCCACTTGCAATTGAGCTTTGTACAAGGAGATAAATAGGATCAATTGCATTCTTCTACATGGTGACCTCCAGTTGGACCAGCACCATTTGTTGAAAATGCTGTCTTTTTTCCACTGGATGGTTTGAGCTCCTTTGTCAAAGATCAAGTGACCATAGGTATGGGGGTTCATTTCTGGGTCTTCTATTCTTTTCCACTGACCTCCTGCCTGTCTCTGTTCCAATACCATGCTGTCTTTATCACTATTGCTTTGTAGTACAGCTTGAAATCAGGATGGTGATTCCCCAGAAGTTCTTTTATTGTTGAGAGTAGTTTTCGCTATCCTTGGTTTTTTGTTATTCCAAATGATTTTAAGATTGCTCTTTCTATCTCTGTAAAGAATTAATGGGAATTTTGATGAAGATTGCATTAAATCTGTAGATTGCTTTCGGCAAGATAGCCATTTTTACTATATTAATCCTTCCAATCCATCCATGGGAGATCTTTCCATCTTCTGAGATCTCCTTCGATTTCTTTCTTCAGGGCTTGAAGTTCTTGTCAACAGGTCTTTTACTTGCTTGGTTATATTCACACCGAGGTATTTTATATTATTTGTGATTATTGTGAATGGTGTCATTTCCATAATTTCTTTCTCGACCAGTTTATACTTTGTGTAGAAGAAAGGCTACTGATTTGTTTGAGTCAATTTTATACCCAGCCACTTTGCTAAATTGTTTATCAGGTTTAGGAATTCTCTGGTGGAAGTTTTGGGGTCACTTAAGTATCACTATCATATCATCTGCAAATAGTGAAACTTTGACTTCTTCCTTTCCAATTTGTATCCTTGTGATCTCCTTCTGTTGTCTAATTGCTCTGGTTAGGACTTCCAGTACTATATTGAATAGGTAGAGGGAGAGCGGGCAGCCTTGTCTAGTCTCTGATTTTAATGGATTGCTTCAAGTTTCTCTCCATTTAGTTTGATGTTGGCTATGGCTTGCTGTATATTGATTTAACTATGTTTAGGTATGGACCTTGAATTCCTGATCTTTCCAAGACTTTTATCATGAAGGGGTGTTGAATTTTGTCAAATGCTTTCTCAGCATCAAGAGATATGATCATGTGGGTTTTTTTCTTTGAGTTTATTTATATACTGGATTACATTGATGGATTTCTGTATATTGAACCAACCCTGCATTCCTGGGATAAAGACTACTTGATCATGATGGATAAGTGTTTTGATGTGTTCTTGGATTGGGTTGAGAAATTTTATTCAGTATTTTTGCATTGATATTCATAAGGGAGATTGGTCTGAAGTTCTCTTTTCTTGTTGGGTCTTTGTGTGGTTTAGGTATGAGCTTAATTGTGGCTTCATAGAATGAATTAGGTAGTGTTCCTTCCATTTCTATTTTGTGGAATAGTTTGAAAGAATTGGTATTAGTCTTCCTTGAAGGTTTGATAGAATTCTGCACTAAAACCTTCTGGACCCGGACTTTTTTTTGGTGGGGAGACTTTTAATGACTGCTTCTATTTCTGCCGGGGTTATGGGACTGTTAAGATGGTTTATCTGCTCCTGATTTAACATTGGTACCTGGTATCTTGTTAGAAAATTGTCCATTCCGTCCAGATTTTCCTGTTTTGTTGAGTATAGGCTTTTGTAGTAGGATCTGATGATTTTTTGAATTTCCTCAGTTTCTTTGTTATGTCACCCTTTTCAGTTCTGATTTTGTTGATTTGGATACTGTCTCTCTGTCTCGGATTAGTCTGGCTAAGGGTTTATCTATCTTGTTGATTTTCTCAAAGAACCAGCTCCTGGTTTTATTGATTTTTGTATAGTTCTCTTTGTTTCTATTTGGTTGATTTCAGCCCTGAGTTTGATTATTTCCTGCCATCTACTTCTCTTGGGTGTATTTGCATCTTTTTGTTCTAGAGCTTTCAGGTGTGTTGTCAAGCTTCTAGTGTGTTCTCTCTCCAGTTTCTTTTTGTATGCACTTAGAGCTATGAGTTTTCCTCTTAGCACTGCTTTCATTGTGTCCATAGGTTTTGGTATGATGTGTCTTCATTTTCATTAAATTCTAAAAAGTCTTTAATTTTTCTTTATTTCTTCCCTGACCCCATTCTCAATGAGTAGAGTATTGTTGTGTTTCCATGTGAATGTGGGCTTTCCATTGTCTTTGCCTTATTGAAGACCACTTTAGACCATGTTGATCTGATAGGATGGATGGGATTATTTCAATTTTTTTTTATCTGTTGAGGCCTGTTTTGTGACCAATTATTGGTCTATTTTGGAGAAGGTACCATGAGGTGCTGAGAAAAAGGTATATTCTTTTGTTTTCGGGTGAAATGTTCTATAGATATCTGTTAAGTCCATTTGGTTCATAACTTCTGTTAGTTTCACTATACTTAGTTTCCGTTTCCATGATCTGTCCAGTGCTGAAAGTGGGGTGTTGAAGTCTCCCACTATTATTGTGTGAGGTGCAATGTGTGATTTGAGCTTTAGTAAGGTTTCTTTTATGAAAGTGGGTGCTCTTCATTTGGTGCATAGATGTTCAGAATTGAGAGTTCATGTTGGCTGACATCTTTAATTTGAAAGTCATTTTATTCTATATTAGAATGACTACTCCAGTTGTTTCTTAGGACCATTTGCTTGAAAAGTTGTTTTCCAACCTTTTACTCTAAGGTAGTGTCTGTCCTAGTCACTGAGGTGGGTTTCCTGTATGCAGCAAAATGCTGGATCCTGTTTGCGTATCCAGTCTGTTAGCCTATGTCTTTTTATTGGGGAATTTATTGGGAATTACGTCCATTGACGTTAAGAGATATTAAGGAGAGGAGATTGTTGCTTCCTGTTATTTTTGCTAAAAGTGGAGTCATTATTTGTGTGGCTATCTTCTTTTGGTTTGTTGGAAGAGGATTACTTTCTTGCTCTTTCTAGGGTACGTTGCTCTCCTGTATTGGGGCTTTCCTGCTACTATCCTTTGTAGTGCTGGGTTTGTGGAAAGATATTTGGGAATTTGGTTTTGTCATGGAATATCTTGGTTTCTCCATCTATGGTAATTGAGAGTTTTGCTGGGTATAGTAGCCTGGGCTGGCATTTGTGTTCTCTTAGGGTCTGTATGACATCTGTCCAGGATCTTCTCTTTTATATCTCTGGTGAGAAGTCTGGTGTAATTCTGATAGGTCTGCCTTTATATGTTACTTGGCCTTTTTCCCTTATGCTTTTAAAATTCTTTCTTGTTTTGGCATTTTGTGTTTTGATTATTATGTGACCGAGGTATTTCTTTTCTGGTCTGTCTATTTGGTGTTCTGTAGCTTCTTGTATGATTATGGGCATCTCTTCCTTAGGTTAGGAAGTTTTCTTCTATGATTTTGTTGAAGATATTTATTGGCCCTTTAGTTGGGAATCTTCACTCTCTTCTATACCTATTATCCTTAGGTTTGTCTTCTCATTGTGTCCTGGATTTCTGGATGTTTTGTGTTAGAGCTTTTTGCATTTTGTTTTCCTTGACAGTTGTGTCAATATTTTCTATGGTATCTTCTGCACCTGAGATTCTCTCTTCTATCTCTTGTATTCTGTTGATGATGCTTGCATCTGTGATTCCTGATTTCTTTCTAGGTTTTCTATCTTCAGAGTAGTCTCCCTTTGTGATTTCTTTATTGTTTCCACTTCCATTTTTATGTCTTGGATGGTTTTGTTCAATTCCTTCACCTGTTTACCTGTGTTCTCCTTGAATTCTTTGAGAGTGTTATTTATGTCCTTCTTAAAGTCCTCTATCATCTCATTAGAAGTGATCTAGATCTGACTCTTGCTTTCCTGGTGATATGGGGAGTTCAGGACTTTCTAATATGTGGGAACCACTAGTTCTGGTTGGTTGTGTCAAGTGCACCTGGGTTTGCTGGCCCTTAAGTGTCTTGCTCACTTGCCTTTTGCCAATCTTGGATCTCCTTGGCTGTACCCTGTTGCTGTGCTCTGATCTGGTAGTACGGGCTGTCTTTCTATTACTTCACCTTGGTTGTGTCAGAATTGTTTCGGGATTGGGTCTGTTTCTCTGCTGAGGTTACGAGCTTGGGGCCCAAGATCTGGTGCGGTTGCTTGTGGCCCAGACCGGAAGGAACCAGTGCTCCCTCCGGGCCAGGAGTGAAATCCCGGGTCCTAGTGGTCCCAGTTACTCCCTTTTTGCGGTGGGTGTTGCTGTCTCCTTACCTGAGGTACTGCCTGGGTTAGAGCTTCTGGGTGCCCCACTTCTGCTGGGTTTTGTGAGGTTCAGTGCAGAGCTGCCCCGGAATCTGCTCGTGCCTGGGTCCAGACCGGAAGTCCTCAATCCACTTTCATGATGCAGAGATATCTAGTTGTGAATGGTATGAGCTTCTGAAACCTCAAAGTTCAACCTTGTGGCACACCTCCTCCAAAAAGGCCACACCTCTTTAACTGCATTAATTTATTTATTTATCCATTTTACATGTCCACCGATGCCCTCCCCATCCTATTCACAGAGTCCATCCAGCCTCCCCTCCCCTTCTGAGAGGGTGAGGCCCTCCTGAGTATCCTGCCACCTGAAGGCCACACCTCTTAATCCTTCCCAAACAGTACTACCACCTGGGGACCAAGCACCCAACTACCTGTGGGCCTATTCTCATTTCAAGGACCATAGCACACTGTGTGATGTATCCCTAACTTCATCACCTGGTATCACTCTGTTATAGCCTTTGGTTTCTGGAACATATTTTCCCTTTTTGATCTTCTTCTGTTCTTAAAAACTAAATGGCTTCTCTCCCAGGCCTTTCAAGTACTCTCAAGCAAAGCTTTACAGTTGGGTCTTTTCCAGACAATCTTCTATCTCTAATGATCCATTTTATATTTCAATGATGCTTTTATCACCAATATATTCATCATTTACTTATTAACCACCTCCCATTATAAATTAAGCTGCAAGAACATAGTAAACTGTTTGGTTTTCCTCACTTTGTATTTGCAGAGATACCAATAGTATCTGGTATAGTGTCTGTATCTAATAAAGATTTGTGGAACAAAATGAATCCTGGCATGCACTTCAGAATTAATACAAATTTTGGGGAAAAAAATCTAAGCTAGCCTAAAGAGAGTAGTATTTTTTTAATTCATTCAAATGCAACATTCAAATAAAATTACTTTTTATTATTTGGACTTTGTATTTCTATGATTCCAAATTCAAGAGAGAAAATAAATTCTAGAAGATATGTCTCTCATTTTCTCCTCCATTGCTTGCCATTCTTAATGATTATTTTAACTTCATTTTCTCAAATGCATGAAGCTTTGAAATGCAAAATAATACAAGTTCTTCACAAAATGATTTTATTATGTTAAACCCTTTGTATTAAAACATGACGTGAACCATTCACAGCTTTAAACGTTGTAATTGTCTTCTCAGAGGACAAACCCACAGTCTTCACTGACATTAGTTAATGCCTTTGTAAGAGCATATCATATCATTAAATTATCCCCTGGTGTGAATGAAAAAAGATAGTCTTGCAAGTTTTTGATTGTTTTATATTATAACGAGGACAACCATAATTATATAACTCTAGTTTCAATTTTTTTGGTGACTCATATAATTTTAGTCAACTCATCTTTTAACATTGGGTTTTGCTATGTCAAGCAAATTATCAAGAGACAACATTCAAAAGTAGTATTCATCAAAATTATCTTGTGGAGTTTGGTTCTTGCTGTGTTTAAGAATTTCTGTGTCATCCAATGTATGAAGACTTAGACATTTTTTATACATGCATGGATATAAGTCTACAAAGAAGTCGTGTTTTGCATGCATTCAAGTAACGTATTTATTTTGATACCGTTTCACTATTCCTTCAGAATGGATGAGAATTTTTTCTTTTTTTTTTCTTCTTTATTCTTATCTCACACAATACATCCCAACTGCAGTCTCCCCTCTGTCCCCTCCTCCAGCTTTTCTCTCCTCAAAGTAATTGTTCCTCCATTTCTTTTCAGAAAAAATGCCAGGCCCTAGAGACAGTCACTGAACACGGCATAAGAAGATGCAATAAAACTAGGCATAAACCTCATATCAAAGCCAGATGAAACAGTCTCCAGTAGGAATAAAAGGGTCCCATACACAGGCAAAGGAGACAGAGACACACCCTCTCCCACTGTTTGGAGTCCAAGAAAAACTTCAAGCTAAAGAACCACAACATATACACAGAGGGCCTAGCACAAACTCATGCAGGCTCTGTGACTGTTGCTTAAGTCTCTGTGAGCCCTTTTGAGTCATGTGTGGCATGATCTTTACAGTCCTTTCTCACGCTATTCTGCAGGCCTTCATGAGCTTTGTCTAAGTTTGCATGTGGGTATCTGCATTTGCTCCTATAGCTGCAGGAAGAAGCCTCTCTTCAGATGATTTGGGTAGGCACTGATCTGTGAGTATAGCAGAAAATCATTAGGAATCACGTAATTGACATTTTGGTGGTGGTGGTGGTGGTGGTCAGCTGTGTTTGATTCTACCCCAGGTCTCTGAGATATTCAGTTTCCAGTTTCTAGGCATCCATGTAATGTCAGGTAGTAGTTTGTATCTCAAGTAAGATGAGTCATTCAGACAAACTATCTGAGACACCATTGCCCCAGGGCATCTTGCAGGTAGGACAGATTGTGGATTGAAGGTTTTGTGTCTAGGTTGGTGTCCCAGACCCATGAATGGGAACCTGGCCCGGTTACAGAAGATGGCCAATTCAAGCTTCTTATCCTTTATTACTAGGAGTCCTTGGTAGAGTCACCTTCATAGGTTCCAGAAAGTTTTGACTGCACTAGATTTTTACATTACCCACTGAGAATTCCAGTTGTCTTTCCTGGTATTCTCTCCCTCCATCTGTTCCTCCTTCCCTGACCTGGTCACTCTGGTTCCCGTGTACACTCATCCTCAGTCAGCCCACAAAACCTATTCTATTTCTCCTCTCCAGGGAGGTCCACGCATTAGCCCACCCCACCCCCAGACCTGTCCTAATTACCTAGCTTCTCTGGGTCTGCAGATTGTAGTGGTTTACATAACAGCTAATATCAACTTATAAATGAGAACATATCATGTTTGTCTTTCTGGGTCTGGATTGCCTTACTCTGGATAATATTTTCTAATTCCATCCATTTGCCTACAAATTTCATGGTATCATTTCTAAAAGCTGGGTCCCATGTATCACAATTTGTTTATCCATTTTTTGGTTGAGGAAATCTAGGTTGTTTCTTATTTCTGACTACTATTAATAAGCTGCTATGAACATAATTGAGTAAGTGTCCTTGGTGGTAGTATGGAGTGTATTTTGGGTATAAATCAAAGAATGGTATAGTTGGGTCTTCAAGTAGGTTGATTCCCAATTTTCTGAGGAAACACCACATTGATTTCTGTAGTAGTTGTACAAGTTTGGATTCCCATAAGTAATAAAAGAGTGTTCCCTTGCTCCAAATACTCAACAGCATGAGCTGTCACATTCACATGTTATTGATCTTAGCCAATATGACAGGTGTAAGAAGGAATCTCAAAATAGTTTTGATTTGAATTTCCATGATAGCTAAACATGCTGAACACTTCTTTAAATGCTTCTCATCTAGTTGAGATTCCTCTATTGAGAATTCTCTGCACCACATTTTTAATTGGATTGTTTGGTTTGTAGGTGTCTAGTGTCTTGGGTTCTTTACATATTTTGGATATTAGCCCTGTATGTGGAGTTAAATCTACTCCCTTGCATACTATGGAGTTGTTGTTGTTGTTGTTGTTGTTGTTGTTTTAACTTTTACTTGTTTTTAGAGATAGCCAAGTATCGCTATTTATTATTGGAAAGCTAGGATTGTGGTTTAAAACAAGGCTTAACCACCTTTTATGTTTCTGTAGATTAAATTAATTAATTGCACATTATTTAATTTTCAAGTCATCACATAATTGATGGATTTTGATATAACCTGTTCATAACATATGTTCTTTTAGCATGTTCTGATACATGACAACACCCTCATATGCCAGCACCCATCTCTGTGCACCAGAAAATGGCAATTAAAATGTGCAGTTATTAAGAGAAATAAATAGGCAAGTTACACCTAAAGAACTGTATTTTCAAGAGTTGATAGCAAGAAGATAGGGGCCCAAGGTACACAACAAAGTTCTGCAACATAATAGAAAAATGCTACATGCTCCTATTAAATATGGGAATATTATGCTAAATGTAGAAAGTTTATGAGTGTCCTTCAAGCATATATAACACTCTTTGGTATCATTAACAATCAGAAATGACAAATTAAATTTTAATGTATAACCATTATACAGCCATTGAAGTAATTAAATTAAAAATGTAATAATGTAAAATCTTGGTGAGGAGGTAAAGTAACCAAACTCCCATGTGTTACCACTGATAATATAAAATTCAGCTGTGGTCTGGGAATATATTGATAGATTCTGGGAAAATAAGCACTTTCATCCGGTAACTCAGAATTTTACTGCTTTCGTATGAGAACAGAAAGACTTTTACAATTACATCCCCTTAGCCTTTTTTTCTGAATTGCTCCAAATTGGAAAGAGGCCAGGTTCTGATCAATAGAACAGAGAAACAACCTGCTGGATGTTAATGCACTTGTAATATTCAGCAATAAAAAGAAGCAGAACATTGTCACATACAACATACTATGAGAAGCCCAAAGATCAAAAACTTTGGTACCAAAAATGCTCAGGACTACACTGGAAATGAAACCAACTTCATGACACCATGATGGAGGAATGTAAATTCTTGCTTGTTTTGTTGCTCTGCATCAACAAAAGTTGTAGCTGTGGTGTATGAGCATCTTTGATATGCTTTTATTTATTTATTTATTTATTTATTTATTTATTTATTTTTATGATGTTTGGAAATTTTCACGATTTTCTTAAAGAAGCTAGGTTCAGATTTTTTGGCATGACTGCATAGATAACATCACTACCTCTCATTGTGAGAACATTTTTTTAGTAAATAAAGTCATAGTCATACAGTAACAGTCAAATTAATAACAATGATGGTTACCAATTTATAATTATTGGATAGGACATACATTTTGAATATTTCACATCCTAAGTAGGATTGAGTTAGATAATATGCAATCTCAAGTTGATATGCATTTAGACAGTATAAATAGTTTCTAGATGAAAATAATAAATTAAAACTATAGAAGTAAAACCATAGTTGTGGCTGACCATTTATTAGACTTGACTGTTATAGGCGATCTATATCTTCTGGTATTTCTGAAAACAGCAACAGTGTATTCACATACATAAAATAAATAAATCTTAAAAGAAGAAAGAAAAAATAAATTAACATATAAATAGAAGCCAGAAAACAGTTTTATATATTCAGAAATGTACTATTTTTTCTGTCAGTTGAAAATTATTGATTAACAAATAAAAACATTTCAGTAAATTAATGCCAAATAAGAGGAAAATTCATTTGAATCAATGGACAGATAAAATACAGGATTTTTTTCCAGCTATAGTTGTGCAACCTAATCATAAACAGTAAGATTCTAAGTTGGTGAGCTTGTGTGGATATAAAAACGACTTGCCTTAGTCATGATTTTTGTTATTTGCATGTTGGTACGTTTCCATGTACATAAATACCAGTCAATTTAATAAGTAGCATAGAGTTGTCTACTTGAGTCCTATTTATATTTTTATTGACAACATCAAAACATTTTTTTTGTGAACTATGGAAAAAAGCCACAAATTTAAAATGACCAAAATCAAGTAATTATTATGTATACGTGCATGTCAGGAGCATGCCCTATCTCTTGTTTTCTAAGCATCAACTAAACTGTCAAACCTCCTGATGAAATTTCTCTATACATTTTTATTATTGAATTAAAGAATTCAGGTGTTAATTCTGCCTTTTAGATATAGGCTTCTTAAGGAATAAAGTTGTGGCCTGGTTCTGTTTGTATAGGCAAGGTTTTAATTCCACATTTTACAGTATCTTTTCAAAGAAGCAAGTGAAAAAAACAATAAATGAAGAGTAATAGAATAATTTGTTTATTTTATTCTAACTTTCACCTAAAGCAAATGTTTTTAAATTCCTTTAACCATCTCTCTATTCACACCTTTCTGCCTATCCACAGTGCACTAATTTTAAATCATTTTGTTTGATTTCCAGTCTTGCTCTTTTGATGGCTTCTTTAGCCTTTTTTATAACCTTGAGTCATTTCTAAATAGCTTTTGTTTTTAGGTTTTCACCCATGTGTCCGTGCTGTCACCTGAACTACCTGACTTTTATGAGGCCTGGTAGGAATCTGCTTTTTTGTCTTTAATAAGGCCTACAGCCAGTGACATGATCTTCTAAAGTAAGCAAAGGGAACTTTACACCCTTCCACCTCAGCTTCAAATGAGTGAACAGTGCTCATAAACAAACAACCATCACTCTGCCATCCACAAGAAATTAGGGCTTCCTTGTGTTCACTCTGGTCACACATAACAGAACCAAGGCTCAAATTCAAATTGGTCTAATTGAAAATATTTATGCTACTTTTATTTAACCCTGATTTCAAAATCGTGAAGCTAGAAGACTGGATTTCCTAATCATTGGTCATGAGCTAAAAGATAGAATGGAGGAGGTTCAGTCCCCATTTTTCCTCTCTCCATATCTGGTTAGTGTTAGGGTCTTGATTTATCTGAGCAAGAAGTGCCCATCAGTGTCTCTTTCCTTTTATTCAGGCTTATTTAGTTCTCCTCTTTATTCTTCTAGTAATTATTATGATGACTTTATAATTAGTCTTTCTTTCCATCACTGTTTGAAATTTCAAAGTTGTGGGCTGTAGAAGGGCATCTTGGGATAACATGGGCCTGGAACTCCAAGTCTTCAGGTGTTCAGCCATGCTTCCAGAACCCAAGGCCTTATCTAAATCTCCGTTTAACCTGCACTGTCAGTCATGTAAGACACAGGTAGAGGGTGTGACTAACAGGCCTCTGCCTCTCGAGATTTACATATTAATGAGTTATCTAAAGGGGGAACATAGCTAATTAAGTTATACCCTTCTCTATTCCTCCCTATTTAAACCAGCTCCTCTGGCTTTTTTGGGGGGTGGAGGGGAGGTGCACACACATCTAGATCCAACTATCCTGCCATGAACAATAAAACTTTCATCTCTTGGACTCCACGTGTCTTCTAGGCCTGCTGCCGCCAAGTTTCTAGCCTCTGGAACCGTAGACTTTCTCGCCTATGTGGGACTCCACTGAGGTCCCTGGCCACCACCAACTTCCTCGGGCTGCCTCCGCTGGGGTCCCAGGATGCTGCTGTGTGGCTCAGGCCACCCCCGCGTGTGTTTTTTTCCCACACAGAGTAGCACAATTACTTTTCAGTTCAATACTTCACATATGTTAACCATGCTAGTAGAGCACTTGATTGAAGTTTATAGTTAATTTTTTTGATATTGGACTTAAAATGAGAAAATGTTCTAGGAACATCACAAAACTGTAGAATATATGATTCGTAGAAATGTGGAAATGTTTATTCACTCAAACTAATGAAAGTATAAATAAACAAAGCTTTCCTTTTCCAAATTCATAAGCAGATGCCTCAATTAAAATTTCAACAGCATATTATAAAATGTATTGGTAGGATGGACATCATCCCAGGAATTTAACTCTGATTATGTAAATCACCTGCTGTTGTGGTAAGATAACTGTTTATTTCCATTTATATTCTAACATTTATAGATTGACATTATTTTTGAAATTTTGTGTATTATGTACTAGATATAGGAATACTTATTCTTGGCTCTTATACATAGATTTGGGTTTTAACCAAAAAAGAATATTTTAAAAGGGAAGAAATTTCTCTGAGAGAATGAATTAATACTAGTTAATACTTATGAGTGTTTGTTATAGTCTAGAAAGATCACTAAGAGCTTAATGCTTCATCTCATTTAATTTTCGAAATAACTTATGCAAGAGTTATTTGAGTCCCCAGTTTTCAGTCAAAAATATAGAAGCTTAGTTAGTGTAAATATCCTTCAACAACAGAAAGGTAGAATGAGATTTCAAAGTAAATTAGGTACTTTCCAACTTACTTACAGATGACAGGAGCTATGGTATTATCTCTATACAGTAGAAGGCTAGATTTCTGGGGGCTGGAGAGATGACTCAGAGTTTAAGCATACATACTTCTCTTGTAGAAAACCCTAAATTTGGTTCCCAACATCCACACTGGGCAGTTTAGGACTGGCTGAAATTTCAGCTCAAAGGGGACCCACTGCCCCCTTCTGGGTTCCTTGAACATCTGCATTCACTTGTGCATACCCTCCATCCTCACTAACACACACCCACACAAAAATATACACGTTCATGTGTGCCCTTCCCCCAGCCTTGAGCAGGCCTGAGAGACCACGCTTACCACTATAGACCAAACAATAGGATTCCCGGAGGCATTAAGAGGCATCACCTGCCTTGGCGACCTGTAGTCGGCCACAGGAGCTGAGAAGAATAGACTGCCTGCTGAGCTTGCCTGGAGACACCTCCACCCACGCCTCCAGGATGAAGTAGACACAACTCTGGGGGTGTGGGGTGGGCTTCCCCTTTAAATTGAAAGTGGAACATTAAAGTATTGAGCCTGGATCAGAAACCTTTGTCCTGGCTTCATCTCTTCCTGCCCTCCTGTCCCTCTTCCATTCCCAGCCTCTCTTTCAGGTGAACCCTGTTGACTGTGGCTGCTGGCTGGCAACATTCATATAATTAAAAATAAAAAGCAAATGCTAAAAGACTGTTGGATTGTAGAACTTAATACTGAGTTTCAAAGGAAAGATTTAGTATTTGGGAGATTTTCTAAAGTCAGTTCTGCCCTCCTTCTACAGACATAAACCATAAAGATCTCAAAGCTAGAAGCTGATCTCCACCCTTGGTTATTGCAATAATCCTGTCTAAATACATCGAGCATGTGTTAGAGTACATAAATAATCTGTAGTTGCAGTGTATTATCATAAATTTAATATACATACCTTAACTTTCATGTACCTTAAGTTTAATTATAATGCTTAAAGCAATACCTAATTGCAAGTTCATATTCCTAAAGTGATAAATATGGATGCAGTGCATCCAGATTTTTCACATGGCTGAGATCAACATTCGTGTAGGATGTGTTTACACTAATACGAAATACCCACGTTCCACAAGGTACATCTACAAAACACTTCTACATCTAAGGCTCAGGGAACATTGAAGAAGAGAGGGCAAAAAGAATGTAAGAGCCAGAAAATCAGGTATTTCATGAGATGTTGAATCTCCTAGCAATGTCAGAAGCTACACCTGTCAAATTTCACCCACATGACTGCATAAACTGAGATGAATAGTTAACACCAATAGACATCACAAAGTGGATATGAAAAAGCCTCAAGAAGCTTCAACAAAACACAAAGAACTATAGACAACTAATGAAGTCTGGGAGTAGAAGAAATAGTTTTCCCCAGGAAAGCACATGCCCAACTGGTTATTCAATATCAAATGATCAACCCTGAAAACATACATACAAGTAACATTATATAGACTTAGTGGGTTATACATGTGTTTATGCATATGAATATATAATGCATTAACAATGAAGAGGTCAAATATTTGAGAAAGAACAAGGATAGGTAACTAAAAGGGTTTGGAAGGACAAAAAGAAAGGAATAAATGTTGTAATTATATTAAAATCTCAAAACTTTTTAAAGTGAAAGAAAAATCTCTTAGTATTGAAAGCCTTTCATACATTAGATCTCATTTGACAGAAAGAGTTTAGCTCCTTTATGGGCAAATATGATTAAGTCGGCTTACTAAGACAATAAGACAACTTACTAAGTTATCTGAAAGAGGTCTCAATTTTCTCTACAAAATCCTTCCACCAAAGCTCTCATTTGTTGAACAATTAAAAGGGAGTGTATGAACCAGAGGGTGTGAGTCTTTAAGTCTTAGATGAGTCTGTGTGTTCTACCTGTTCAGACCACTGTCTTCTCTGGACTAGGTCACCTCTTATGTACCACTTTACTTGGCCATATGTTATACCTAGTACTAGGATTTGAATTTCCATCCTTATTGTTAGCATTCTGTTAAACTCCACCTCCACAGTTACCTGGCAACAGCTAGGTATGCTCCTCCCCGAAGCTACTTGGCAAGGGCCAGGTAGCCCTGCCCGCTATTATAAGAGGGGCTTTCTGGCCCCTCCTCTCTCTCTTGCTCTCTTGCTCTCTTGCCCCTTGACCAGCTCACCTGCAGGTTCCTGTCTCCCTTTCTCTCTCCCCTCCCCCCTCCACGTGGTCATGGCCGGCCACCTCTCTCTGCTCTCCCCTCTGCCCTAAATAAACTTCTCCTCCTGGAACCCTCTGCCACCGTTTTCTTTTTTTAAAATAACAACACTTATGTCAGTTTATTTTTTTCCTAGATCTTGGCTTGAAGCGTAGGTCTTCACCGTAAATAAACATTTTCTTATACATGAAAGAACTATAGTTTTAGCCCATTATGCCACCTAGAATCATAAACACTCATGTGACATTGCTTGGACACAGAGATAAGACATGCATTACTTTGTTACCCTTTCATAACTTAAAGTTTAGACAAAGATTGTTGTATTTCAAATGTGCTTTGAGTGTCCCTCCAGAACTCATTGTATAGAAATTTGTCTTTGAATGTGAAGCAACAGAGAGGGCAGTGGTATGTAAACTTTGGGGGTAAGATCTGCTGCAACGAGATATGTCGAATGATTGTCATCGGTTGTAGAATTAAGTAGTTTAGAGATTCTGGAAGGCTCTATAACAGTAAGAGAGCTTAACCATACCATGTTCTCTGAAATTCTGTTCTGTCGTGTAATAATCTCTCTTGCGTGTTTCTACCATGATCCCTGCATGAGATCTTCACAGGAGATGAGTCAATGCCAGTGCCCATTATTCAACCTCCAGGCTTAAATAATCCAGTTATAGTGCATTCAGCTTAATGTTTTCATGTAGCAACAAAATTTGGCTGTTAATATTAACTAGGACAAAAAATCATAAGCAATATTAGCCAAATACTTTTGAATCTTAAAGGAAGTTATATGGCATAATGAGTAAACATAATGGAATGAATCCTGATGAAGTTTTGACAGACAAGCAAATGCACAAAACACACACATGGCAGCGCGCGCGCGCTGCGACTCGACACACACACACAACACACACACACACACAACACACAACACAATACAGCAGTAAGACAACGATTTGAAAGGTCCAAATGACTCACTTGGCATAGAATGTTCTCTGGAAATAAGAAAATGCTAATCATGTACCTTAATGAAGAAATTGCAAGGTGCTTTGTACAGCAAATGCATAAAGACACATGATTATCAATGAGAGGCTAGGACTAGAAAACACAGATAGGACATTGATACCAAAGTCTATGATTTACCATGAGGACATAAAAGCTGTGGTTATAGCCACAAGAAATATTCGCCACTGCCAACTATAAAGGAGAAGCTGTATCAGCTCCAAAGCAAAGACAATCTAATATTGAGATTCCTACACATATTATTCTAGCTCAAACAAAGCAAAAAGCAAGAGAACATGCACAGAGTAACCCATGTTTGATGACAAGTTTGCTGTGTGGCATTTTTGTAGTTTGTGATTCAATTTGAATGATGTAATTTCTTCTCAAACAACAAAGGCTTAAAAACCAAACAAATAGACAAAATTCTGATCATACCTTAAGACTTACATGTCATTTCCAAAGATTTATATTGCTGTATTATGCTCTTGAATTTAATGGGGAAATAGTTTATCATATATTACCAATTAGTGGCAATATACTTTTCAAATATATAAGCAATATTTTTTCTAATGTATATTCAACATTTTTATAACTCAGGTTGACCATTTCAGTTGAAATACCTTTGTAGAGCATAAAATGGCTATCTTGACATATTTGCTTGTTTGTAATGATGGGTTTCCTGTTAGTCAGCTGTTTATGAGACTGAAGTGAAGACAGAGCTAGCTGTCATAGCAAGAGAGTTACATCTGAATATAGACTATTGATCCATGCAAACTTCTCCCTCATTTACCTCATTCACAGGAAAAATCCCTTCACATGGCAAGTGCAGTCTGCCACCTACGCTAATACCCAATTCTCTCCGGATTTCATGACAGAACTTACCCCCTCAAAACATTCTTCTAGGGCATCTTTGCAATTAACATCTTTGTTCTAGTAAGAGATTATTATTTTATTTTATTTTATTTTATTTTATTTTATTTTATTTTATTTTATTTTATTTTATTTTATTTAGGACATCAGGAACTATTTAGAACAGTGCCAGGGAAGTTTGTCTGACTTCTGAAGGTGTCCCAATGGACTTAGTTTTGTTAATGCACACACTGCTTCCTCTTTGAAGTACATTTATCGCCTTTATATTGTCTTATCTCTTTTTCATTAGCTAGTGATTGTGTGCCCTTTCTTGTTTAATTGCAATAGATTCCCTTTTTATTTCCAGTGACAGAGATCTCTACTCAGGTTGTCATATGCTGTAGACAGCTCTAACATTGAGCTTTTCATTGATAGAGACTCTTTAGAGGTAAATACCTGGACAAAACTGCACAGTAACTCATTAAAAATTATAGATAGTAGATGCATGGCAACTATTTTAAAGAGATAATTTTTGTAATTGATGAACTTTAAATGTTGAATATAATTTGCTAGTGTTCAGTTGAAAATAAACAGTAATATTACATTTTATAATTGCATACATTTTATTTTTTAAAATAACATGGAGTTCTCAGAAATATTTATGAGTGCCAGATATTTATTAGTGAAATGAATTGACATCATAAAATATAGGTTTTGGTTTACAAATGACACAGTAGATATTTTAATTAGACTTTGTAAGATATTTCTCACATACATAAAAATGTGACAATAATGGAAAAACAGTAGTCTGTAATTGAACCATCTCCAAATCGATATGAACATATTTGTTTAGACACCTTGTCACAGTCAAGATAGAAGTGACTTTAGTTTTTCCTGTTATAATTATGCTGTTTCTTCTCTAAATTGTGTAAATTGGCAAAAATGCTAAACACAATTTATTATTCAAAGACAGGGTAGTAGACCTACCTTACTTTTATACTTAAATCTTTCAGCAGACTGTAAATATTACATGGATAGAATTCATGTCTGTTAGTCTCTCTTTTCATTCAGGGTTCTTGGTACAATATTGAAAATATGTTAAGGATAAGAAGAATATTTTTTTCAAGGCATTTATTCCATCTTATGGTGGCAGTTACTTCTGATTTGTCTTGTTAGGAGTGGCGATTCTTGAGTAATTTCCTAAAACTAGAAATTGAATGGTGTTAAATATCTGTAGAATTTTATCTTATAAATCTTAATCATTATGTATATTATACACTCATTTTAATCACTTTTCCAGTTGTTAGTTCATATGTAAAATCCCCCCCCCTTTTTCTCTCTTTTCTGATTGATAGATAATATTGGAAGACAAATGACTGTTAGAACCAAATTATTCCAAAGACTGATCACATAGAAACAGGGTTGATAATTTCATATCCCAAAGGCATTGGTGATAATCTAATTAAAGAAGTAGAGGTATGGCATCTGAATTTATTTACGTATGTTTTTGTCTTTGCACAGAGTTACAGTCTCATGTTTTGTGTGTTGTGTGTGTGTGTGTGGTGGGTATGTAGTAGTAGGTTTCTATATGTCATATCCTTTTTTTCATTTTAGTTATCTTTTTACCAATAAAAATTACTTTAAGGACCATCTAAATGGTTCAAGAGGTAAAGGCCTATTTCCACTAAGCCTGATACCTGAGTTCAGTCCCACAGACCCACATGGTAGGAGAAGAAAACGACTCCTGCAAGTTGTCTTCTGACTCACAACATGTGCTCTATTGCATGAGTGTGCACACACACACACACACACACACACACACACTCATACATAAACACTCACACACACAGTAAATAAAAAGTGGATAATAATAAATGTAAAGAGCAAACTACTTTCACATTTCAAAGAATGCATCAAGAGTGCAGTTAACAAGTATGTAACAACACAAATTTATCATTCTTTTAATTGGTTTTCTTAATGTAATTTAATTAGCAAAGCTAACTTATGATACCCTAGTGATTTACCATGGATGCATTTTAAAAGGCTTCCACTGGAAGTATTTGAAGACACTAAATTAACATAGAGAAAGGATAGGAAGGTTCAAGGACAGAGGGCCCAGCTCAGTGGCCCAGTGCCCTGCATAAGTGTGACTCAATCTCCATCACTTCCCTGTGCCTTTTCAACATTCTGGTGGTATCTGCTTATCCCAGAGATCAGAAATAGGAGGGACATATTCAGGATCTCATGCTGTGCTGAGAATGTCTTTAGTATACTCTGCAGGTTATGACTTTGTGCCTCAGAACAAAGAGTTGCTGGACCAATAGTGTCATTGGCATATATTTGCACCTTTGCTTGAGAATAGCATGAGGCACCTGGTGTTTGTTTGTTTGTTGCTTTTTTTTTTCTGAAATCATTATCTTGGCCTCCTATGCTGAGTGAGATGATCTTATTTTCTAATCCAGAAAAATAAAATTCTACAGGTAATTTACTGATGTGTTAATTACCATTTCCAGTGAAGAGCTAAGGAACACTGTGGCTTTCTCAAACTGTTCCTGTCCTGGAAATGTATTTATATTTATGAAAATGCTGAAGTATAAAAGGCTATTAATCTTTAGAACTGTTGCTAAAATGGACAAACAATATGCTCATAATTATTTGTAAGAAATCAACTATGCTTGAGTAGAAAATGCTATCGTGCCATATTTATTCATGTTATAGTATTTACATATATTTATTTATTTGAACACAGAAGAAATGTAAAAATATTTTTTAAATCTATGCATTGATTCAAAAATTTCATAAGCTTTTCTCCACCTGTTTCTGTATTGAATTTCAAACAAAAGGCTTCATACTCCATAAATTTCTATCACTAAGTTTACAACACGAGCACCATCTGCCTTTTTTCTATCTATCTATCTATCTATCTATCTATCTATCTACTATCTATCTATCTGACTGTCTGTCATTCTATCTATCTATCATTCTATCAACCTATCTATCAGTTTGCAGATTGCTTTGGTGCTGTTTATATTTTGATGACAACTGCCCCCAGCAAGGAGCAGATCATATACTCAGTAATTCTATGTGAACTTGCTCCCCAATTTACTGATCAAATAAAGGCTAGAGTCTGTGATCGGAGAGTGGAAGGGAAAGGCCAGGCCTCAAGTTTTAGAGAAAGAGAGAGAAAAAGGAAGAAAAGGAAGATGAGACTGAAGGACGAGAGAGGAAGATGAAGGAAGAGCGAGTGGAATATGGAGCAGACTCACGTGGCCTGGGGGAGCCTCAAGTAGCTAGGGTCTCACAGCTGGACAGTAGAGAAGTGTCGTGGTATATCTGCCCAATCTAAGTATGCATCTTTTAAATATATTAACTGAGTTGTGTGTTCTTTCCATGGGTCATATATTGGGATTGGTTTGGAAGATTTACCAATACAATAATCTTGGCTGAGTTATAATATATAAACATAGTCTCTAGTGTTTTCCTTTCATGAGGATAAAGGGAGGTGAGTGAGAATCAGTCTTTGGCGTTCTGCAGACCAGCCACTGGGGTGGATCGCTTGTGGACCGTGACCAGTAGTAGCTCCAAGTAGTTTCAGGAAAAAAAACAAACAAACAAACAAAAACGGGTTTGGTCAGCTTAGCAAGCCAGCTATGGGAACCAGGGCCAGCAGCAGAGACTACGAGAGCTATCGTGCGAGTGGAGTGAGACCAGGGTAGCTGCTGGTTCCAGAGCCTAGGCAGACCAAGCACGGGTTTTAAAAATTACATGCTACATATCTACCTACCTACCTACCTACCTACCTACCTTCCTTCACTTCCTACCTACCTACCTACTATCTATCTATCTATCTATCTATCTATCTATCCTTCTATCTATGTTGGTTGAGACCACAATAAGGTTCTCAGGCCCACCTTAAATTTATTGTGCAGCATGGTTGCATCTTGAACTCATGAGTATCCTGCTCAGACCTTCTGAGTATCTGAGTTACACTCTTGTACTACAAGGCTACCTGAAAGGCTTTCCTTTTTAACTATCCATTCTTCCTCTTTTCTCTATTATTTTATCTTACCCTCTTTGCTTGCTGCTTTCTGAGCATAATGCCTCCTGAGCATCCTGCAGTGTTTCATCCTCAGCCATTTCTAAGGCTTTCCGGTTGAGTTTTGGTTGAGGTTTTTTTTTCCTTTTCTCTACACATAGACAAGAATGATTCATCCTTCAAAGCTTACCTTACCCTCCCTCTGTGAAATCCATACTGATTTCCCCACTGGCTCTGATGTCTCATTTTGTGCCTTGCTCAAGGCTCTCATAATTGTGCGCCTCAGCCAGAGCCCTGGATTTTAGCTCTGAGCTACAGTTGATGATTTACTTGGTTTATGCTTTGCTGGCTCCTGGGCTCAGTTGAGAGCAGGAGCTTTGCCTTCCCAGTGTGTTCTCTGTGGGGGACATGGTAAATCACAGGACTTTCTGTTTGATCTGTTAACCTAAACTCCCTTTACATCATTAGCAGTCTCCATGTTTTATTTCTAGTCTGCTGGCTGTTCTCTAATGGCCACTCATTCAATTTTTGTCTACTTCATATGGACTTCTATCATAGTTATTTTCCATCATCATTTTTTTCCAGACAGAATTCAACTTACCAGATTTATCTTCTTCATCATTATTAGGTAACCTGCTTTTACTATTTCTTTCTGAGTATCCAAAGGTGCACAGTTGTTAAAATATTTTTTAATATTTCCTCTCTGTATTCCATGCATGAAAAAAACACAGGCTTTCAGTTGATTTAATTGTTATTTTTTCTGTTATTGAGAGCTTTTGAGAAAAATCCATAACTACAGAGTAACCTCAAATCCCTCAAACTTAATGCCAAAGAAGTAAATCCATCATCCTCCTTAAAACCACTTCGTGATATTATTTCTTGTTTACTAATTAACACTCGCAATAAAATAATAAGTAGGATAATATGACTTCCATTAAACATATATATGAACACTGGAGAAAAAGGCTAATAGGAAAGATAACAATAAGTTCTCTGAGTATTCATATTTTACGAGTTATCATGCTCCTATCCTCTTATATATATTTCAAAATGAATGTAAATGTAAATGGTATTGCTGAGTTTGGGTGAGACAGCTGGCTAGGTGCTTTTACATGGAAAGACCTGGAGATGAACTAACTATGCAATCAAACTAAACTTTTAGGCAGCATGACAGTGAACTCTGATCAGCATCAGCAGAGCCCCAGGATGTACTCTCTGACCAGATGGCATCACTAGTAACTTTAACAATTGAACAGGGTTGGAGAAGGAGCCCTAAGGCTATATGGTGTGTAGCTTAGTAGATTAGTCTAACTTTTATACTCTGTGGAAATACAGAGTACATTTGGATCTGCTTATGTGGGGCCTTTGGGTAGGGTTTGAGTCTGAGCTGAGCATTGTTAAAATCCTAGGTATGGCTGAAAAAGCCTGTGATCTGTGCCAAATACGCAATGGTGACCATATCCCTCTCTGGGTGAGACTGAGGGATATCATTAGAGGCTGTTCTTGGAAGGCACCTACTTAGAGTTCCAGATCATGTAAATCCTTTTACAAGTGCTTCATGGGTAGGCTATGCTGTTTCTTTCTACCTCTGCTCAGCTACTGCTGTAATGTTGATGGAGCTGTCCCAAGAACTGTATGCTTTTCATTGAGGGCTCTGATGTGTTTCCTTTGTTTCTGTCTGACCCCAGGGTGATCTGCAATACCCTGTATCTCCCTTGAGGTGAGACAGAAGTGAGCTTCCTGGGAAGCATCTAGATTGTGAGGTAAGTAGCCTATTGACTTCAGGTCTAGTCTGTAGGAACTCTGGTCTCCTAGGACCTTTCTGTGTAGGGTTGTACCAACCTGAAGAAGAAAACATGTTTAAAGGAGGACAGTTTCTCTCACCCTAAATATAATCCTTATGAGATTAATATGCTGTTAGGCTGACCATGTTGGTAGCTTGGGCTTCTTGGAGGCTTCACAAGCTGGATTTATCTGTGGATAGTTGCTGATGAGAGTTTGTGAAGGGTTGTAAAGTCTAAAACCCTTCTGTTCTGACATCTTGATGGCACTCATGATGCTCAAGATGGAATACATTGGTGTGCATATATGGAGACTTAGTTATGGAGAAAATAAGAATGTCTCTGCCTGAGAATGAATGTTCATGGTCCTTAATTCCTCATATGTTTATTATACTCGAAGCCAGGCCACATGTCTAAGAGTAGGTGGACGACACAGAACAAACTCCATAGTCTATCTACCTGTCTATTTATCTATATCTAAATATCTCGATCTCTATCTCTGTGTGTAAGTATGTCTGTGTATGTATGTATGTGTATGTATATACTTTTTGTTTCGCCTTTTTTGTTTTATTGGTCTTTT
Organism: Mastomys natalensis; assembly: GCA_021653895.1. Lineage (NCBI taxonomy): Eukaryota > Metazoa > Chordata > Mammalia > Rodentia > Muridae > Mastomys > Mastomys natalensis. Next base: position 1,107,597 of record JAJTUV010001213.1, on the reverse strand, counting down.
GCTTGTTTGTTTTAAATTTTGTATGGACTTCTTTTAGAGAAAAGGAGCATAGTGGTCACTAGATAAGAAGATGGGGGAGGAAATGAGAGGAGTTGTGGAGAGGGAAAACATGATCAAAATATATTCATAAAACATATATATATACATATATATCATATATACATATAAACATATATACATGTATGAAGAATTGACTCAGCAGTTGAGAGTACTGGGTGGGAAAAACAAATATTCAATTCCTGTAATTACTTTCTTAACATTTTTCTAGCCAATTGTCTAAACTAACATATCAATTCTTTTAAGTCTCAGTTCATGTTCTACCAACTTCTACATAGAAGCTTTTTGAACCCAGGGACTTCAGAGCCATCTGTCTCATCACAACTGTGGAATGTCATAGAGGAATAAAAACTTAGAGACTAAACCACCTCTTAGCTACCACTTATTCTTATTACAACTTTGTGAAAACTGGAAAACAATTCTTCCCTCTGCGGCAGATGCAGCCAGAGCAGATGGTTTGGACACTGAGCTAATTGTGGGCTTCCAGGAGCCCCTTAGCCATGAACAGCTGTACCGAGCACAACAGGCAATGAACATCTTGTTCTGACACCATCTTGCCTTTAAACATTATTTCATTTCTCTCTGCCAAATAGTATATATGCACATATAATATACATAACATTATGGTAATTTGTGACAGGCCCAGACACAGTTACATACTTCCTTAGATGATCTCAGAATCTACAATAGGCCATCAATGACTGGGGGGTAGTCATATTAGAATTACTAAAGTCAAAAATATCATGCTATTATAGAAAAGTAAAATATAATTTGAGAAATGGCTAATATCTGAACTAGATGTAAATGTACAGGGTCAGGGTTAACTTCATCAGACCAGTGAGATGAATTTTTTTTTTACAAGGAGTTTTTGGAAAGAGAAGAGTACTTTGAATATGTTACAAGGCAATGAAGGAGCAATGAAGTTTAAAAGAACAGCAGTGAAGAACAAGTCAAATATTTCTAGCTTGTAGCATAAAAGATAAGCCTGTACAATAACCAAAGGAGAGAGGCTGACTCATTCTAATTAACAGAGTGTCTGGAATCTCATATCCACATATTGAGATTAAAGTGGAGAATGAAAGACTATGGATGGTGAATGTGATACAAGCACTAAACAGATACATGAATATTGACATGTTTGGAGAGGTTTAAACAACACTGAGAATATTCAGAAGCAATCTCTAGACTGTGTCACTGTACTGATTTAATTGATTTGAATAAGTAAATACCACCTATATGTATTTGAATAAGTACCATACATATATGAAACTTAGAGACGTATATATGTACATATCTATGTATATATATGTATATGTACATGTGTATATATGTACATATATATATACATAAATATACACACACACATAGAAAATACCATGATTAAAGACTGCTTCTAATATTAATCCAGGCTACCAAAAATTAAGCTAGAAATATTTATTATACAAGACATTAGCCCATTTTGTGAGCATATTTTGAAACATACACCGAAAGTCTCAGGCCTTAGGATAGTTAAAACAAACACTGATAAATAAGAGTAATATTGGAAGAAATTTAAAAGTGGCAGTCTAACCCGTCTAGCTACCAAATAATTAAGTCAGAAAACTATTGATTTATCCAACAAGCTTTAAACACAATGACTTACCAGATATTCCAATCCCTCTAAGCTATCTAGCCACTTCCCACCCAAATGCTTTGAGTCTCTTTTGCTCACTCTTCTGTGGCTATCTGTCTTCATGGAGAATTCCTTTGGTGATTCCTCTTCATGCCTGACCTCATGTAGACCTTCTTCCTACACCAGCCTTGTGGCTCTTCTTCTTATGGACCCTCATCTGCCTGGTGATCAACTTCTCTAGGCTCTTCTTCTTAGAACCCCTGGCTGAGACCAAAGTCCAGCCTTCCAATCTCTTCAGCCCAGTCATTAGCTGTTCAGACTTTTATCAACCAATCAGAGATAATTGGGGAGCATTCTTTACACCACATTGATACAAGAAATTCTTTCACATTCGTGACAATGCCTGTGTCCCCCAGACTGTAACTAGATCTCAGGGCACAAAAATCAGCATCTGAATACACAGATCACAAAACCTTCCTCCTACAGAATAACTCTTGGGGAACTACAAGCTTACTTGCTATATTGTCATACAACCAAGAGTTTGTGAAATTTTTGGAGAAATGAATACATGGATCAATTCAATAGACTAGAAAACTCAGAATAGGCCTTAAAAAAATCTTCAACTGGTTTTTGGCAAACGTACAAAAGCAATTGACTAATTAAAAGAAAACTTGTTGAAGAAACAGAGCAGTAACAATTAGATGCCTCTAGAAAAAAGAGAAAAGGTCTTACGTCATATCTTACTCAAAAATTAACTCAAAATGATCCAGACTTAAATCTGAATTATAAAAAAACAGAAACAAAGAAAGAAACAAAAAAGAAAGAAAGAAAGAAAGAAAGAAAAGAAAGAAAGAAAGAAAGAAGAAAGAAAGAAGAGAAGGAAGGAGAAAAGCTGTAGAAGATAAGCTATCCAGTTATCTAGAGCCTAGGACAAGAGGGAATGATGTTCTTACTTATCTGTCATTAAAGGGGCAGAATTGTTTGATTGCTTTTGTTTTTGAGACAAAATTTCTCTCTAGTGTCACCTAGAACTGCTGGCTCCTGACAATCCTCCTGACTCAGCATATAATCTTTACTAAAAAGAAAAAAATGGCAAAATTTCATAAAGCTTAGAGCAATAAAAATTTTGCTCTAGGGGATGGTCTTTCTATACATTTAAAAAGTTGCTTAGTAGCCCACTAAGATTTTTCTATGTGTGAAGTTATTAAAAGTATTTTTCTCAATTAAAATCTCACCTTCAAGATTTTTTTCAATTAAGATTTCAGAAACAATTTACCTTGTGATCTATAAGATGATTTGGGTCCACTGTAGAGTAAAAGAATTTTTACAAGGCTTCATTATCACTTCTGGGCAGACAATATTATGCATTGCCAACCTCTAAGAGCTGTATTGTCTTATGAGTTCTGCAGTGGAGTATGTATGTGGATCCTGAATAAAATCATAGCATGTGTGTGTCTGATTATTTCAATTGAACTTAAGAATCATCTGGGATCTATGTAACTCACTTTGTGATAACTCTGAGCCATAGCGTTTCTGTCTGTAAGAGATGATGTTCTCAGTGGAAAGGTCATAGTATCTCTCTCTGATTAATAGCAGCCTGAGTTCCAAGCCATAAGCTTACCAAACTGAAACAAATAAAGTACCCAAAAGAAACACTGTTAGGAAGTTTTTAGATCCGTGTCTTGATGCGGAAAAATAATTTTACAGGCACAGCCACCAAGTGTAATAAGTTCATAATGCTTTTCCTTAGCTCTTAAATTGTGCAACCCTTCTCATTCAGTTTTACAGCCCTTTGGGATGGTTGGTTAATGAACAAGAATGTGTTTTTTATTAAAGGGGGATAATTGAGTCTTTTTTCTTGTATTGCTTTTTTAAAAATTTTATTTATGTATTTATTTACTGTAACGGAAGGAACTAAAAGCTTCCACATTGATAATATTTTTAAAAGCTGGTGCTGATTCTCATAGACTATTAAACTACTCCCTTTATTTTTTAAATTGATGTGGAGGCAAAATATTTACACTGTGTTGATTCTGCCTTTTAAATTGTTTTCTGAAAATAAAAATAAAAGTAAATATGTTTGTGACTCAAGACATGCAAAAAAGACATTTTTACTGATCATTAAAACCTTGGATCTTGAAGGTTCAGGGGACAGATCACTATGACTCTGCCTATGATTCACTTGTCCTTATCTAAATTGGTACTATCCGCCGAGACTAACTATTTACAAGGTCTATGACTAGTCAGGCTGGTAAATTTCCACAAAAGCAGATGGCTTATAGCCATCTGTTTCAGTGTTTTTCCACAGAGACCCAAAACTTTGTGTTAGCATGTATGTATGTCAGGCCTATTGCTGATTTTAGGCCTATGGCTGATTGTAGGCCTTCAGTGTATAAGCAGGCTGCCCTGACATCTCTTCCCTTCTCTAAGTATAGAAGGGCCTTGGCGATTCTAATCTTGCGAAGGCAGGGATAGAGGCCTGACCTCCAATAATTGAAGGAGACCTTGTAATGGCTCCAGTCCTCCTGTCGTTGTCCAGTGAGGCATGAGGGCCGTCTGAAAGATATCTGTACTCCCCCTGAACACCTACGTTCTGGCGTCATCCCCTTCCCATGTCCTGCCTTTTTGTATTTATAAACCCTGTGTAAATAAGTAAAAACTACAATTTGATTTAAATTAAAAAAGAAGACTACTGATTTTTTTTTGTGACTTAATTTTCTATCTTATCAGCTCAGGAGTTTCCTGGTGGGATATTTTAGGGTCATTTATGTATGCTACCATATCATATGCAAATAAAAATACTGATGTCGTTTCCTATCTGTAAAAAAAAAAAAAAAAAAGACCTTGGATCTTGGTTATATTTAGATAGCATCAGAATTACAATCTACAGCACTTTTTAAACTGTTGAAAAAATCATTTTGCTATAAAGAAAACCAAAATTTTTATTAAAGCACAAATCAAGATAATCTGCAAATATCTGTCTTTTCTTCTTTTCCTCAGACAATTTTGAAGTGTTTTTAATATTAGAAACCATAAATGCAATCAGTGCCAAGCAACCAAATAGATTTTTTAAAGGCCAGTTTCAGTTAGAGAGGAACTGAATGTATGCTTTCAAAGTCATAATTTACCACACTTATAATACTAACTCTAACCGAGTATACAATGTCGTCAAAAAATGTAGCATTACTCATTTGTAATGGGTCTTCAGATTTGCTTTGTACCATCAATACTTCCTCTTGCTTGTAAATCTTCATGCAAGAAAGAAAAAAGACTAGACAGAGAGAGGAAAGTGCTCAAGTTAAAGTCCAAGATGAGAGAACACACTCCAGAAGAAGATCTCTGACCTTGTGACCTTGTGATCTGCCTCGCTTCATATGCACATTGCTGGCCATACTTCAGAATAAACTTGTTAACTTTAAGTCTACAGTGCTCTCCAGTCTCCTAGAGCACCAGTGTGTTAATAGCTTGAAATTGGCAGCCAATGTGAGGTCATACATGGATAGTGTTCCTATAATGGCTGGTTGATCACTAACCAATGTTAAAGCAGTTGGGAAGATACAAGTTACAAAGGTTAGCAATGAGAATGGGGCTTACGTTGGCTTGAGGAAGAAGCCTGTTTTATTTATTTGGTAATTTGGTTCCCTCTGAAATACAAAAATAACCTTTTATTTCTAGCCATAGTCAAAATTACTGATTGACACATCAATATGACTTGTGACATCAAAGAAGATAAAGGAAGCTCATTAGTTTGAAATTTTTAGCAACATCAACCCAGATGCTACTTAGGACAAATGTACTAATACAATGCCAAAGGCATCCAGGTTCCTACAGAATAGGCTGAAATCTTCAGGAGAAAATATTTTTCCTCACATAAATATGTTTTCTTATTATTGGCAATTCTCAACTTGATTAAGTGGAACAAAAGAATTAGGTATAATAATTAATTACAAAACTGACCACAGAATTAACTGCTGCAATTATCTTTCATTTTAACCTCTGTGTATTTAATATAAGCAATAGTTTAACTAAAGCAATAATATGCAATAGTTAATTCTATAAAGAACTAAGGAAAGTTAAATGTTTTGAAAATAAATTTCAAAATCTACACATTACCACGTTACAGTATTGTTAAATTGTTTATACTTTAATACTCCTTTTGTGACTTTTGTAAATACTTTAAAAAGGAAATAATTTCTAATTTTTTGAGAATGTTTAGCATCCACACTCATTAGGAAGAACGGTCTTTAATACTGTTTATTTTGGAGGGGTCTCTGATTTTGGTTTCATGGTAATACTGAATTTGTAAAAATAATTTAGAAATGTTCTTTGGTATTCTATCAAATATTTTGAGAAATATGGTGATGATTCTTCTTTGAAAATATGAGAAATCTCTACTGAATCCATTTGTTTATAAGTCAGCTTCATCCAGTGGTGCAATGTGGGAGAGGGGGGCCACAGCAGAAGAGTCCCAGAGGCTTCCTCGAGGTGGATCCCACATGCAGGGGAAAGTCTAAGGTTCCAGAGGCTGGAGGCTTTGGTGACAGCAGGCCCCAATGATACGAGGAAGTCCTTGGTTCCAAAAGGGTTTATTTTCATGGCAGGTGGTGGATGGATCTGGATGTACCCCCACCCCTGAAACTCAGGGCAGACGTGAGTTAAATAGGGAGGGAGAAGTGGGAAGGGTCTGGGATGAATGCTTAATTGGCTCTGCCCTCTGATCTTCATTAGTATGTCAATCTCTAGGGCCTGAGGCCTGTAGTCACACCCTCTACCTGTGCACTTTGGGAGGGGCTGTAATGGCCTACATGACTGAACAATGTAGGTCCATGGAGATTAGACTGCTTTTCAGGACCCTGGGTTCTGGGGACGTGGCCAAACTCCTGCCGTTTCTCCCTTGGAGTCTCTGGGTTTCAGGCCCATGCCCAGCCAAAGACCAGGATACCCTTAACAGTCCCACAGTGCAAGAATAGTTCAACATATGCATATCAGTTACTGTAATGCACAATGCAAATAAAGTATAGGACAGAAACCACATGATCATCTCATTAGAGCCAGAAAAGAACATTGAAAAACTTTAATATCTTTTCATGATAAAAGCGAGACAGGAAGCATACCTAAACATTATGAAGGAAATATGCAACAATTTCACAGCCATGCTAAGTGGAGAAAAATCTTAAAAGTATTTTCACAAAAATTAGGAACAAAACAAGGATGTCCAGATCCCCCATCGTTGTTCAATACAGTGCTGAATTTCTTTTTTTTTTTCAACATTTTTATTGGATATTTTATTTACATTTCAGATGTAATCCCCTTTCTCCCCCATCCAGGAACCCCCTATTCCACCACCCTCCTCCTGCTTCTATGAGGATATGCCCCACCCACCCTCCCACTCCCACCTCCCCATCCACAATTTCTCCCACACTGGGGCGTCCAACCTTCACTGCACCCAACTTCCTCATTACCTATACCTGACACTGTCATCCTCCCCTAGATATACAGCTGGAGCCATGGTCCCTCCCTATGTGCTCCCAGGCTGGTGCTTTAGACCCTGGGAGCTCTGGTTGGTTAGTATTGTTGCTCTCCTCATAGGGCCACAAACTCTTTCAGCTCCTTCAGACAGTAGAAAGACATATAGAAAAAAGAAGGTAAAATATCCTTGTTTGCAGATGATATAATTCTACACATAAGAGACCTTAAATCCTACACCAGAAAATGTCTTCAACTGATATATAAATTCATCAAAGTATTAATACAAAATTAACATACAAAATCAATCGTTAATCTTTCTGTATCAAATGACAAACATACAGAGAAAGACAACGGATAAACAATAGCATGCACAATAGCTTCAAAAATAACTCTGCAATAACTTTAAGTAAACAAATGAAAGCATTGTTTGAAGTTTTAAGACACCAAAGAAAGAAATACAAGAAGATGTGTGTGGGTGGGTGTGTGTGAAAGAAATACAAGAAGATGTGTGTGTTGTGTGTGTGTGTGTGTGTGTGTGTGTGTGTGTGTGCCGCGCGCGCTAGGCTCTAGATTATAATAAAAATTTTCAAAAGAAAATAAATTATTTCTTTCAGTGTGGATGCGCCCCTGACAGTGAATTAACTTTATATATAGTATCTCTGGTAATTAGTGGAAATGATATTTTTGATTTCCTTACTGATTATTGCAAAGAAAAAACTCAAATGTAAGTTAACCATCTGTTTTTGTGTTTTATGAATAGTTTGTTTCTATTGTCTAATTATCAGAGGTTAACTTTAGCTTATTTCTTCTCTGCAAAGAAGTTTTATACTTTCACAAATTAAGAATTTCAACAGCCTGTTACATTGTGTTTGAAATATATTTTCTTTTCTTATTTGGGTACTTTTCACGTGTTTTGTTTTCATTGTTGCTGCTGCTGCTGCTACTGTTATTACTACTGCTATGGCTTTTTGTTTTTGTTTGCTTTACTGACTTACTAGAAGTTTATACCAAAAGATAGGCGATTTATTGAGATGTTTGGGTTTTTCACATTTATATACATTGTCTTAATTCACAAATTAGATAAATAACCACTTATATTATCTGCTATTTTTCATCCACTTTCTACGTGTCATTACATCAATGTTTTATGATTTAATGTAATGGATTTTTAAAGCTATCTCACCAATATTCTGATATATTGTACATGGAATGATCATGTATCATAATTGGCATGTATCATAATGTCTCATCTTATTATAATTAATCTATTACATTGATCTGAAACACAATGGGAAAACAAGAAAACCTAGCAATAACCTGACCTTATGCCTGAATGTAGATGACCTTGAGCAGAGCTGTACTCTTCTCCCAGTTATTTTCTCAAAAGAGCTCAAATAAGGCTATAAATATTGTTGTAGTGAATGTGAAGTTTCTAAAATAGTTTAAAGGAACAGGAGGCAGAAAAAGAGATAGGAGTTTGATCTTTCATCAGATGAGGCTGTATTTCTTGGCACACACAATAATAGATAACTTCTCTCCCATACCAATGGTTGAAGAGACTACTAGAGAGAATGAAAAAAAAAGGGGCAGAAATGGTTGCAACACATGGCTTACATTCCTGCTGGAAGTCTCTCCTTTCCAGAGTTGCCCCCAACACAAAGCAAGAGAGACTGTCTCAACAGATAATCAGGCAATGTGAACAATATCATCAGAAATCTAGGAATCTTGTTTTAAGGGCAAGGCATTCTGGTTGTGAAGATGCCTAATTTCCTGCATTCCTATGACCTGAAATTCTACCTTCTCAATTGTAGTCGCTCCTGACCCACACTGTGATTTTATTTAAGATCCTTAGCTACACTTGGAAAATAATAGCTACAACCCCACCAAAATCCCATGTGGCTATTGTAAAAATGATAGTCTTTTGTGAGATGACAACACCCATTCTCACCATACTTTCTCCCCTAGAAGCCTCCTTTTCCTCACCCTCTTCTTACATAAAAGCTTCATGGTAAGAAATGTGTTTTAGAACCTCCAACCCATGCTACGTAGCCTGAAATTATGTTCTGTGGTTAAGTCATGGATCTAGTTTTCTCTAAGTTGAAGTCCTTAAAATATTAAGGAAGTCATCGAGGTACAAACATGAAAAATGTGGAACTAGCTCTCTCAGCTGACAGACAAGCTCTCAATTTTACAATTAAAGATCCTAAATTACTCTAGTTTTAATTAAGTTTGATAGTCCTGTGGAAATAATCATACATAGTATGCTTGATTTTCAAAATATTTCTAACTGTAATTTTCTTAAAAAAGATGGGATTTATTTTTGTTGCAATCTTATGCAGCAATAATAATGTTGGTTCTGCACTCAAGAGAGGCTAACTGTATCTCTCTCTCAGATCCTCCAAGTCCTACCCATATGTCATCTCCAGCTTTATAGAAGAACACCTATTGAATCCACCCCACCACTGCCATTTCCACTGGATCACACACATTCTTTCCTTATTGTCACCTGCACATAAGCAACACATATTCATTGGGACATCTCCACTAAATCTTTCCCTTCAGGCTCAAAGAATTCTGGAGAAGAAAATGTAGAAAGAGTCTAAAAGACAGGAATGGAAGCAGTCAAGAAGACAAGGTCTCCATTTTTTGTCCCTGCAGTTCTTTTAGACAGGAACAATTCTGGGTCAGAGTTTTTAACTGTGAGATGGCAACTCCAACCCTCCACTTGATGCCCTATCTTTCAACTGCAAGTAGACTCTATAAGTTCCCTCTCCTTTCTGTAGAGCATTTTGTCTTGAGGTCTCTCCCTTTGGGTCCTGAGAGTCTCTCACCTCCCAGATCTCTGATTCTTTCTTTAGTGTATCCCCAATTCCTACCTCCCAAGGTTGCCTGTTCCCATTAATTCTGCTGACCCTCAGGGCTTCATCTTGTTTCTCCCCCAATACCCGATAGTGTTCTCCTTTTCCCCTTCTTATTCTTTTTCCCTCCCAGATCCCTCCCTCCCTCTCCAGCCCCCATGACTGCTTTCTTCTCTCTCCCAAGTGGAATTGATGCATCCTCACTCGAGCCCCTCAGAAGAGCCTGAGGGAAAGGAGGTCCAGTGACAGGCCCAAATTAGAATCCATCTTAAGGGAAGGCGCCAAAGCTTAACACTATTACTGATGCTATGATATACTTACAGACAGGAGCCTAGCATGGCTGCCCTCCAAGAGGCCCAACAAGCAGCTAAAAGAGTCGGATGCAGAAATTTACACCCAATCAATGGACAGAAGCTGGGGACCCCTGTGATGGAATAAGGGGGAAGCTGGAAGAAGCTGAGGAAGAGAGCAACTCCATAATAAAACCAGCAATCTCAACTAACCTGGACCCTCGAGATCTCTCAGACACTGGACCACCAACCAGGCAGCATACACTAGCTGATACGAGTCCCCTGACACATATAGCAGAGGACTGCCTGGTCTGACCCCAGTGAGGGAAGATGCATCTAACCCTTGAGAGACTTGAGGCCCCAGTAAGTGGGGAGGTCTGGTGGAGTGGGGTGAGAGTGGGGATTGGGGACATCCTCTTTGAGACAGAGGAGGAAGTCTGGGATGAGGAACAGTCAGAGGGCAGACCAGGAGGAGGATAATGACTGGATTATAAACAAAAGATGAAAGAATTAAAAAATGAAGAATAAGATGGCAAGGTTTCCTAGGTCAACATGATCAAATCACGTATGAACTCACAGAAACTGAGGAAGCATGGACAGAACCTGCAAGTGTCTATACCAGGTCCTTTGTGAATTTCTTATGACTTCCAGTTTAGTGTCTTGAATGGATCTCTGTTTTCTATGCCTTCTTGTGGCTCTTTTCCTTCTCTTTGTTTTTATTTGTTGTCAATCCCTTTTATTTATTTATTTTATTTTATTTTATTTTTATTTTATTTTATTTTATTTATATTATACCTTAGGAGCTCATTTGTTTTCTAATGAGAAACAGAAAGGGAATGGATCTCAATGGATCTGGATGTGGGGAAGAACTGGGAGGAGAACCAGGAAGGGAAAACATAATCAGGATATGTGAAATAAAAATCACCCATTTTCAGTAAAAGGAAAAATACTTAAAAATAAATAAAAAAAGACTTTGGTTTTAAGGCCAGTCTTCCAGAGGTTCAAAAGCATAGCTCTATCACATGCTGTCTTCTAAAACTTTTGAGTGGCTTATTGTAAACTCCCTCCACTTCAGATGGTCCACTGCATTGAAGCATGTAATAGCAGAATCTGACTGCTACATCTGTTATGATGAAAGAGTGAGTAAATCTACTGTAAATCACTGGAAAACTATAGAAATAATAAATAATCTCATATAGGTGTCTTCCATTGTTATTTAGTGATAGCCACACTGCTAAGCTTTCTTTGAGTGTTTTGTTTGTTCATTTGTTTCTTGAGGCAGGGTTTCTCTGTATAACTACCCTGGCTGTCCTGGAACTCACTCTGAATATCAGGCTGAGCTCAAACTCACATAATTCAGAGATTCGCCTGCTTCTGCCTCCCAAGTGCTAGAATAAAAGCTATGTTCCACCACCACCTGGCATTTCATAAGAGTATTACATTGATTCTCTACTTGGTTCTAATCCTCATTTAATGATCTATTGAAAATTACTCAATAATTCCACACTTGTTCATGAATTTAAAAAAAGAATTCTACTGGGTTGAGACACCCAAGACTCATTGTACCTTACCCTTCATTTTGTTTTTATAAGTAACGTCTCACCAAGAATATTAATTTGCATGACTTCCAAAACAATATGATAAAGGAAAGCTAAAATGAATTAACGGAATTTACATGTTAAAATAACTTCTAATTCATTTTTATTGACACACATTGTCATGTCTTCTATGATGGCTTTATGCAATGTACAAAATAGAATTCTAAGAATGGCCCTCACAGCTTATAGTCTGTAGACACTTGTATTTTGGTAATATTGTTGAATAGGCCCTTTAGAATGCATCTTGGTCTCTCAGTTGTTAAGGTATGCAAAGTTTACCAAGAGAATATTCCATAAACTCTGATTTTTTAATAAGAACATCCTGTGATAGAATATAAGTGGTTCCAAGAAGCAGATTTTGTGAAATGGCAGCCAAGTGCGGAAATCAGAGGGGAACCTGTGGTATTTCCTATAACTGTGATTGCTGTATGACTGGAAAAAGAGAACAAATTCTCCCAATAAAGAGAAATGTCATCGGATTATGGTGTGAAGTAGTGAAGAAGGAGTCGGAGAATAGAAAGAAAATGTGGACATGGTTATATACACTGCCAGTTCCACCAATAACATCTCCTTAACATCTACAGCTTCCAGGTGCCACCCTGCCTGGCTCTTAATGTAGGCATTGGAGATCTAAACTGAGACTTTGTGTTTGTGCAACAGACACCTAACTGATTGAGCTATTGCTTGCTCCAGCCCTGTCTTGACTTGTTTTAAAAGCACTTGTTTAATACATATGATTCATAAAAATGATTTCTAACAGACTAAATAAATTTATGAAAAATAAGCACTGTCAAGAGTCTAAGACTAAGTACTAATTTTAAAAAGCAAAAAATTACTCTTTTGATTTTGAAGATTATTTATATAAGTAGAATATTTCTCTCTGAAGTTTCTTTGGCCTTGTCATATATATCTATAGATTGAATGTCTCATATCTCTTAAAACCAAACATGTAGATTTTCACATTTTTAATTTTAGAATATTTGTATACACATAATAATTATATTAAGGGGCTAGAACAACATTCACTTTGTTCCATATACACCTTATACACATAACTTCCTTAGAAATCATAGTCTGGAATTTTCTCATTCTAGCATCAGTCAGACTATTTCTATAAATACCATCCTAAGCCCACATACCAATACTCAATGGATGCAAAGCTATAAAAATCACTATTCTAGAACAACAAACATGCAACAAATCTGAGATAGAAAGTGGCTTTCTTAATGGTATCCTCCTGTGGCAAGGCAAGAACACCTGAGAATAACCATGGCCATGAGATCAGAAGTTCTATTTTCTACATGATCAATCTGAAACAAACCACCACACCTCTAAGCCCCAATTTATATAATACAATAATTCTTAACTCATACAAGTATGATGTTGTATGTAAAAAATCTCTGCCTTTTTGCCTATACCATAAGTACTAAGCTCAAGTCAATTCTAAATGTTCACGGTTTTCCTGAACCATCATTTAATTTCTACTCTCATTCAAACCTGAGAATACATAGCAATGTTAACATGAAAGCTTTGCTTCCCAGGGGTATGAACACTTCCAATAATGTCCTTCTTTACACAGGGGTATAGAAAGCCCTAGCAATATATATTTGATATGCAATCCACTAAATACCTGAGGAGGCAATTTAATAAATATTACTGATCTGAATAAAAATAATATCAAGCACGGTGTGACAAATGCTGTTAAAATGTATTACCTAGATTCATTTGTATATTCCATACTATGAGCCAGATGTAAAAGAGCTTTATTTTTTCTGTGCCTCAGGCAAAGCAACAAAGATAGAAGAGAATCTGCTATGTTTCAGAAAAGTTGCTAAAATAATCAGCATTCTGATTTTGTGCAGCTGTTCTTTGTATCACCAGCTTTAGCTTAAGAACACAGGGATCACCCCAAATCCGGATGCAGAATCCCACAGAATCATCCAGGTGTCTGGCTGGTAAAGAGAGGTACACAACATCTAGAGCTATAAGCTTTTATAACTAAGAGAAAGGAAAGGTCAATCTAATTCAATCACAATACTGTTAATCAAAAACATTTTCGTAAATCACTGGGGATTGTAAATGATAAAAGAAATTTTCTTCCTTTCAATTTTTACTCTCTTGATTTTGTGTATTCTACAAATCAAGGACCTTCATTTTTCACACTGATAGATGGTATAGGATTTTTCTCAAAATCTATTCAAGTCTTGCAAATGTTGAGGATCTCATTCTAAAATACCAAAGAAGAGACAGAATAGAGTCAGACTTGTCCTAGCTACATTCCATGGATTTGATATTTTCACTTTGAAAGTGACTGCTATTCCTTTCATCTCAAACCTGCATTTATAAATTGTTAAAATTGCTTTAACTATGAGAAATGTTAATTATGATTGAATTATCTTCAAAAAATGATCAGCATTTATTATAGTCAGACATTTTGAAACTGATAAAAATGTACTTCAAGTTAAAATGGCTTTTAGCAGAATATATAATTATACAATTAGAAAAATTTAAGAAACTTACACACATAACGTTTTCCACTACAGTAATAAAGAAATACTTATAAAGGAAGGTAGTCGATTATATCGTCAATCAGGGAGCAGAAAACAATGATTGCTGGAACTCAGAGATTTTTCTCCTCTTTAGTCAATGTAAAATTCAAGCCTGAGGAATAGTCCTTCCTACTTGAGGGTGGGCCCCAATAACCCAGTCATCATAAGCCGTCACAAGCATGTGCTGAGTTTCTCTCCTACATGACTCTATATTCTGTCAGGTAGATTATCAATATCAATCTTCATAGTTGCACATAAAATGACCTTGTTTAGTTACATACATTCTTTTGCTACATAATTAACTTTATGAAAATGCTATTTACAAAATGACCAAAATGAGAAAACATTTTTGTATTTCACAAACAACAATTTCAAGTTGGAAGAATATGCAGGACAAGAAAGAAAAATGAGAGCAGACTTTTTGACATTCCCTAACCAGTCAAAGAGTGTAGACTCAATCTTAAGTCAGTAGTTCTCACACATGAAAAGTATTGGGATCACCCTAACAGCTTGCTAAAACTCAGCACTGCACCCCAATTTCTCAGCATGACAAGCAAATTATTTAAAACTGCTATGGCTGTTTCGACAGAGCAATTTGGAAACCTCTACTCAAAAAGTAACTGCCAAAGAACATTCAACAGGGAAAGACTCCTTGCAAACAGCTCAGTTGTACTGTAAAATTCATCATGGATTCAAAAGGTGATTATGTAAAGGATTTCAAGAACTCTCATGCTGATGTATGCCACAGCAGTGGAGAACGGAAAGGGCAAACAAGAGCTGCTGAAAGTGCATGTTTCCTCTCAAGGTTCTGACTTAAATACCTAAGTGAATGATTACGACATTATCTGTAGTAACAGAGGTAAAAGAACCTCATTTGTGAGAAAAACAATGTAGGCATTCAACAACTGAGAGGAAATGGTGCTCTGTTGAGCATTTAACAATGTTTTTAGGTAGGAAAGGGGGCAGGTTGTAGGGAATCCTGAAAGTAGTGTCTAATAATTTACCTGCCAATCAATGTAATATGTCCAAAGAGGGAAGATACATGCACTGACATAACAGCATATAGCATTGCAAACTAAAATGAAATGCTGGACCTAAGAAGACCACCCAGGTGTGGCAGACATGACTTTAAACACCTTAAGTTCAAAGAATAATTATAAGCTTCAGACAAGCCAAACCCAGGCAAGGTATCATTGTGATATTTGTGATTTGTGGTAGCAGATCACAGCCTAGGTAAGCAATGGACTTGATATGTAGTAGGGACATGAATATTGAAGATGTATACAAGAGGCCAACTATGATTGTGCATGCCCTTAATCCTGTTGCTCAGGAGGCAGAGACAAGCATCATATCTCTGTGAGTTCAAGGGCAGCCTGGTCTACACCACCAGTTCCAGGCCAGCCAAGACTGAACAGGAAAAAAAAGACACTGTCTTAAACATAAACATAAGCCATGGACGGAAGAAGTATGAAGGGGCAGTCCTGGAAGAACAAGGGAGTTTCAGTGAGTGAGTAAGCCATGCATGGAGGGAAGGAGTGTAATAGATGGTTGTGTGAGGTGTGGGTGGGAACCAAG
This sequence comes from Mastomys natalensis, assembly GCA_021653895.1. Taxonomy (NCBI): domain Eukaryota; kingdom Metazoa; phylum Chordata; class Mammalia; order Rodentia; family Muridae; genus Mastomys; species Mastomys natalensis. Next base: position 1,091,589 of record JAJTUV010001213.1, on the reverse strand, counting down.
CAGAGCCTGCTAATTCTACAGCTGGATTTCAACTAGTCCCTCTTTATTACCCTGTAGAGCATTTCTTACCCATGAATTGTCCCTTCTCATAGCCAAACAATATTTACCTCCACGTAGAGAAGAAAGTCACTCTCCTAAATTAAAAAGAGCTCCATAAACTTCTAATCACAAAAAGGAAGTTTGAATGGCCTACTATTTAAGGTGAGTGTTGTTTTGTTGTTGTTTTTTTTTTTTTTAATTTGGCCTTATTTCTAATACTTATATATTCCAGGCTGACCTACTACTTGCTATATAGCTGAGGGTGGCCTTGAACTTATGATACTAAACTTCTGATCTTCCTTTTAGTGCCTCCCAGGTATGACATAGGAGTATGACAGGCATATGCCACAAGCCCCTGTTTATTAGTTCCAGGGTTCAAACCTACAGCTTGTTCTATGCTAAGCAAACACTTTACCAACTGAACTATAATACCAGCTCAGCTTCAAGAAGCTACTAATTGGTTTAGTCAAAAAATGAAGGAGACCATTTAGTGTTGGAATACCTCAACACTGGAGATTAATTAGACTCCACTATAAAATGAATTTGAGATCGGCCTGAGATACATATCAGGACCTACCCTATGCAGGAACCCAAACAACGGGAGCGGGGGCTGTTCCTGAATCTCTTGCCTGTGTGTGAATTCTGTTCCCTAACTGGGCCGGCTTGTCTGACCAGTTGGGAAAGGACGTACCATGTGCCAGAGTAGGGTATCAGAGAAGAAAGGGAAGAGGGAAGGAGGTAGGGGCTGTGTGAGGGAGGACTGGGAGGCAGAGGGGAACTGCCATCAGAATGTAAAGTGAATTAAGAAGTTAATTGTTGAAAAAATAATAATAAATGATTATTCTATTTTGTATATTGATAGCAACTGAATTCATTTTCTTCCATTTTAAAGAAACTATCTGACTGTGTGAGTTTTGAAGAGAACAAAATAGTGCCCTATGTTCTAAATTCTCATCTATTTCTTGTAAGGAAAATAATCACTTCAACTTGCTGTTTATTTATTGTTCTCACATCACTATGTCTTAATTTAATTTTCAGGAGTGGTGATGCATGCCTGTAGTCACAGTAAGGTAGAGATAGAGAGAGGAGTTAAACCAGAGCTTCACTAGTCAGGGCTATGCAGACAGAGGAGGGGACAGGCAAGGGAGAGAAGGAGCAAAGCAAGCAGGAAACTGACCAAAATCATTTATTAAAACCCCAAGTTCCATGATGATACCATAAGGAAAAAGATATTACTTTTTGCTTTCCTTACCAAGTTTTACTCTATAAATCTTTGTTATTTTCCTCTGAAGTTTGAAACGGCTTCTTTAAAAAGAAAGAAAAAAATGAAAATCAGTCACTCAGTTTCTATAGCAACAAAATCTAATTTCTGGAGTTCTTCATGAGCTATGATCATGTTGAAAGCAAAGAGGACTCATGGGGTCTTACAAAATTCATAAAATCCTGGACAAATAAGACTGGCATCTTCTGGCATTTTTTTTAAATGAAACAGAACTTCATTGGTTCTGTGTTCCTACCATATGCCTCCCCACATCTTCTCCTGCTATTTCTATCTGGGAGGGTTTAATGACATGACATGTTTGGACTGCTTTTAACTCACCTTCTCAACTTGCAAACAAGCCTTTTTTGTTCCAAAGGAAATATGGTAGCTTCACATAAACTTTTGCTCTAGAAAGCTGGGAGATGAACGTACTGGGGATGAAAATCTTTCTGCTTCTTTCTGGCAGCATAATCGTTAGAGTCATAACAATCCTAAATGGAAGCCATGGGCTTGAAGAGGACACTCTAGTAGTGATCACTCTGTCATAGTTTCTGTCTCCTAGAAAAGAATGAAAAGGGGACTAAGGCAAGAAGGCCTGCCTAGAGGACCTGGAGATGCTCGCTTGCCCTCTGGGCTGACAGCTGTGACAGATGTTTCAGAGTAGAACAGAGTTACTGTAAGAGCTGTCCAAATAACTTATGGCCCTAAATCACAACACCTTCTACGGGAGATAATTCATGTCCCCAGTGAATGTTCAGTAATATGGATTTTTCTCCAAAACACCATATTTAACAGGAAACATCACTGAAAGGTGAATTTAATAGCAGAGTGAATTATTTAATAGAATTGAACTGTGTTCCAACATGGAATAAGAGCTGATTAAAATGTAGGCAGAGATGATAAAGCCATTTAAACTAAATACTGGATGTGAGTAGCAAATAATAATCAGCCCACAATGTTAAGATGCAAGCCAAACCAAAGATGAAAAGGAATGAAGAATAAAAGTATTAGGATTTGTACATACTTGGCAGTGCCTTTTCCTCATTATAGGTGTACGGTTCAATTATTTAAATAAATATATATTATAATATATATAATTATATATATATGGTAGATATTTACTCAACCACAATAGTTTAATATCCCTTTACAAAAGCAATTACTTGAGTAAATGAAAGATAATTAATGACTTAATACTGTCTTCAAATGTGAGCTACCATCATCTCATCAATAGTTAATTAATTAAGACAATTATTGAATAATGTAACACACAGGAAGACTGGTAACATATCAGTACTTGTTCCATTTAAATACTGCACAATGAGACTTCAATGTCCTTAGGTAGGCTTAAGGACGTTTCATGCTTCTATGAGAAATAGATGATTGGAAGTTGCCATTGGCCCTGACCTTGTGATCAATGTTACTTTCTGTCCTAGTACAAACCCTCAACTCTGATCAATTACTAAGTGCGTCTAGTCAGTTTACTTTCTGCATTGGGTAATCTAATGTATTCTCTGCTCTATGTTGATGTGAAGTTTTTCTTTCTGAAATTTAAGGATTGGTCAGAATGTTCTTGATCCCTTTCCAGTTCAAATAATTTTCCACTCCACAAATTCCTTCAATAAAAGAGCTAATTGTACTGGCCAGAAGTTTTATACACAGGCATGCATCAAAGCAAAGAATAAGTAGCTAGCCCAATATTACATGCAGTATTGAAAACACTATGTACCCAGTTTATCCCCAAATTGTCTTCTGCTCTCTTCTTTCTTTCTTTCTTTCTTTCTTTCTTTCTTTCTTTCTTTCTTTCTTTCTTTCTTTCTTTCTTCTTCCTTCCTTCCTTCCTTCCTTCCTTCCTTCCTTTCTTTTTTTTCTTCTTTCTTTCTTTCTTTCTTCTTCAATTTCTTCTCTAACACCCCAGCTCAGTCACTCACAGATTTTCATCTGCACTTTTGCAGACCTTGGCTTACAACATATTTCCTAACAACATCTTCCTCCACAAGCCATCCTGCCTGCCACTGCATATTGATCACTTGAAGGAAAAGCTCCAATTAAGTCACACCTTTGCTCAAAGTCAACAACCATCTGCATGAAGGAATTGATTTCTCCCTGCCCTAAAGTTCACAGCATGGTCTTATTCCATGCTAATGCTCTGCAAAATTCTTAATGATGAGCAGGAGAACACCAAGGTCCAGCCTGAGTCCAGGCCCCTCCTGGGGATGAGAGACTTCCTTTCTCACATCTCATTCTGTACAGACACAGTGTATCAACATGGCTTTGCCTGCTAGCTTGCTTGCTAGTTGTTTTGGTATGCACAATGAGTACTTCCCAACATCTCTGTCAAGATGACAGCTGCTACCCTCCAAGAGGTTGGCAGATGTACCAGGCCCTGGATGCAACACTCAATTACTGCTGCACATTGACACCCAAGATAGTTCCAAATTCCACTTGTAGATGAGGACATTTCTCTGAGATTTTTAACCTGAGGCTTCCCAGATCATGATGTGTGATGTTTCAAGCAAAGAAAACAGTATACTTTTTTAAAGGTAGAAATAAACAGAGATAGAAGTGATTTAAAATAATCAGAAACCACTTATGGGTTTAGATATGATTTTCATGAATGCTCTAAATCATCCTTACATTTCCAATGCATATGAGCCAATAATTAATATTTTAATCTAATTGTTTATTTTTATTTATTTATTTTTTTTGATTTTTTGGTTTTTTGGTTTTTCGAGACAGGGTTTCTCTGTGTAGCCTGGGCTGTCCTGGAACTCACTCTGTAGACCAGGCTGGCCTCGAACTCAGAAATCCGCCTGCCTCTGCCTCCCAAGTGCTGGGATTAAAGACGTGCGCCACCACCGCCCGGCTTAATCTAATTGTTTAAATTTGTATCATCTACAGTCAAAACATGCTGGAATTATACATGTAATATATGTATAATAGACTATATGTATTACATATTTATTATATTATATATAAGAAAATAATTCACATTATACAACTAGATGCCTACCTTAGTTAGGGTTTTACTTCTGTGAACAGACACCATGTGAACTGTTAAAAAGGACAACATTTATTTGGGGCAGGCTTACAGATTGAGAGGTTCAATCCATTATCATCAAGATGGGACCATGACAACATCCAGGCAGTCAAGGAGCTGAACGAGCTGAGAGTTCCACCTCTTGTTCCAAAGGCAGCTAGGAAAAGACTGGCTTCCAGGCAACTAGGAGGGCTTAAAGCCCACAGTCACACACCTACTCCAGCAAGGCCACACCTCCTAATAAATAGTGCCACTCCCTGGGCCAAGCATATATAAACCGTCACAATGCCTTCTAATTAAAATAGCAACAATCATCGATAATTTCTTCCTCATATACTCACATTTACATTTTATTTTAACTATATCCCTATATATTGCCATCATATTTGTAGGAGTCATTATTATGTGTGCTATTGTAGTCTCCATGCTTCTGTTTGTGTGTTTGTGTGTGTGTGTATGTGTGTGTGTGTGTGTGTATTTATGTTATACATGTGTATGTACCTACGCATACAGACTGAGATCAGTGGAGTATGCCACATGTTCCACTGTAACATTCTTGCCTTATTACATTGATAGATGAACTCTCACTGGCCCTGCTGTTAAGGTAAAGGCAGAACATTCCTCTTGACCCTAATGTCATTTCTTCCTCCAAAGTGTTGGAGTCTTAGGGGTGTGCCCAGCCAAGCTTGGTGTTTTAAGTGAGTATTGGGAATTTGAACTCGGGCCTAATGATGTTTGTACAAGTGACTTTTACCTATTGAACAATCATACTTCTACTACCCTCACAGAAAGAAAATTGTATTTTATACCAAAATTATATGCAGTGCTCTTGTTAAAATTCCTTTAAAATTCCAATTTTCACTGAAATAATTCTCAAATCTGGAATGATTTGACTGTTGCCGAACGCACAAAACCCTCCCTCATTGATTATCCATCCTATAGCCACACTGACTTCCAAAAGCAAAATGTTGTCCACATATCAAGATGTTTAGCTACCTACCCATATAAATTACTGATTCATACCTATATCCAGTTTTTGTGTACTTTTCCCGTTTCCATAAATCTGAATGTCTGGGTCAGAGCTGTGAGCTACAATTCTCCCCTCAAAAATTTACAACTCTGTTTCTACAAGGCTGATAGGATAGGGTTTGGGGAGTGTGCACAGTTGAAATGTTGGAGATCTAGAACTAAATGATATTGGACTGTTTACATTCACTTTACTAGCCACTCACCACTCAGCTTTGTCTGACCCGACATCCTTTCATCCAACATATTAAACTTTTTAAGTATATTAACAGATGAATAGGTTCCACCAACCCCAAAGCTAATTATAGATATCATTATATAACATTAAACCTAGAGCAGTTTTCCCTGCTTTGATGCAGACTGCCCAATTGATATACCCAACAAGATATTTGCAAAAATTCCTTCATTTAGTTGTGCAACCTCTTTGACACTGGAGCACGTTATCCAGGGCAATCTGAAGCCATATTCTCACGTGATGTTCACATATATTTACCTCAGTATAAATTATAAATTATCTCCCACTTCCTTTTAAGGTGAGAGTCATGGTTTCCCCCTGTACTTTTGGCACTGAAATGTAGGCACCTAAAGAATGGCTCCTTTTTCATTTAAGGAACCACTAAATTGGCACCAAATACTTACAAGGGCCCTTTGTGCCTGACCATCTGTGTTGTCTTTATCCATGGGTATCAGTAAGTTCTCTCCAGAGCCTGGAACTCCCTTCAGTGTATCTGGCAGACCTCAGCTGGCTATTGGATAAACAGCCTCTTCTTGTTTCAGACCATAGAATCAGAACATTGATTTGTTCTTACCCATTTTCAGAATTTTCTCAGAGCAGTCAGATCATCTTTTTTTTTTTTTTTTTTTTTTTAGCACTGTCTTTTCACCTGCCCTGCCCCAACATCTAATACTTTCTTTTTTAATTTCAATAATGCACCTACCCTCATTTGTGATAGCTATATACTTCTTGGTATAAGGCTATCCACTGGAGCGTGGTCAGCATACCAAGATCCATACTTTTGAAGAAAACTGACTTACCTTACCCAGAAGACATCAACTCTCCACGTCTCCTCAGTTAGGGGTGAAGGTTCACAAATCCCTTTCCACTCCATGCTAGAATGTAGGCTAGTTTGACCTTGTGCTAATCTAATGTAGTCAAGTACATCTCATGTCAGTTCATGAGTGCAGCAGCCCTGTCATGACTACATGACAAATGTTGCTCTGGTCCTCTTCAACCTCCAGCTCTTACAATCTTTCTGTCCCCCTTTCTACAAATGGCCCCTGAGATTTGGAGAAGGGGTGTGATATAGATGTTCCATTTCCAGATGGACATTCTTCAGTCACTTATCCTTCGCACTCTGATCAACTGTGATTTTCCATGAGCCACAACACAGAGAAACTTTTCTAATAAATTCTGATAATTTCCTGAAGCTACAAGAATTTGAAGGGTAGTTTGATATTATGTCTACCTAGAAAAATAGTAACAGTAGTTTCCTCCCTGGGACCTTTGAGTTTCTGATTCATGGGTTCTTGACCAGATTTTTAATACCAGGTATGTTTCCTCTGTTAGTCATGCCTTGAGTCATGTCAGATAGCAGTTGATTGCCTCGATAACATTTGTACTTCTATTGCATCTATAGATGTTTCTTACCCTGCTGGTCATTATTGCAGTTCACAAGACTCACTTCTGGATAAAACTGTTGGTGAATGCCATCACCTCAGCCTCCTGCGTAGCACCTTGCCATACCATGAAAGCTATCCAGAAGGAAGAAAGCTTCCTGGTCAATATTGACTTTATTTCTCTATATCCTGTGGCAAATATGTATAAGATCCTCAGTAATAGAGTCCTGTCATCTAGTTCTGGTGGGCAACCAAGAGCAATGGCAATGGCCCATCTTGTTTAAAGGGTTCTCTTTGACAAAACAGTCAAGAACCCCAGGAATTCAGCTAGACAGCTAGAGAATACACAGTGGTGAACAACAGAGACATGTCTCAATGTTGAAGGTGGTGACCTGTAGCTGCTTGTATTATGAATGCTAATTATGTTCTGCATGAAAACTGTTTGCATGAGAGTGTTTGTGCATAACTTCTGGGAATCTGCCCCAAGTTGGTTCGGATCGGTAAATAAAAATGCCAACAGCCAAGAGTTGGAGAGGAGAGACAGAGGTGGGATTTTAAGATTCCCAGGCTTGGGACCTGGAGGAGAAGGAGGGAAGGAGAACTGCCATTCGAGGAGATTGTGGAGGAGAAGAGTACAGAACTGAGAGGTACGGCTGCTATATGAAGGAGCCAGGAGAGTACGGCCCAGAGAGCTGCCAACTGGGCCTATAGCAGCCAAGGTAGAACACAGAATGTAGTAAGTAGTAACTTGGGCAGGAGGTAGGTTCTAGCAGAATAGGATAAGCAGCTGTCCAGCTATTATGCTGCACAAGGCATATTAAAACACAAAGACTGTGTGTGAGTCTTTCATTCGGGAGCATAAACCATTGAAGTGGGTAGTACCCCTATACTGGGATTTATTAATTAACATTTAATGTTACAGTGACCGACTCCTGAGATTCTCCTCTAACAACCACAAGTTTACCATGGCATGTGTGCTCCCACACTCACATTCATACACACACACACGCACACACACACACACACACACACACACACACACACACACACAAACACACACACACACATTTTCTGATCCTCTGAAATCTGTGTACAAACTACAGTTTTCTAGCTTTCGTTAATAAATTCAAATCTCCATTTTTAAGAGAGTTTCCCTTTGACTTTTTAATTTTAAAAATAAGGAAAGCTATTTCGTTAGCATAACAAGCTTCCCCTTCTGACCTTTTGTTTAAGGGAGCTCTGTACTAGCGATAAAGTTTTTATACAGTTTCTACTAACACCATATGCTAATTTAATATTATTTTATTCTACTTATGATCATTGTTGAGATAATTAACTGTTTACATGTCTTTTTATCTTGTGGTCAAATGTTAACCTTATAGCTAGGGTTTTCTACTTTCATTAAAGACCACAACTTAGAAATTTTTTAACACACAAATTGACAAAAAACAAGAGGTTTTGGTGTTGAATAGGCAGGATATTATGGCTTATTTTGTTCTGTGTGAGTTTAGATTTATGATTTTTTTTCAAATTGTCAAATTTGATCAATTGTCTTAGTTTTGCATAAATATTAAATCACCTTAGTTTCAGTAAATGCTTCTGTGTGGTAAGCTTTGTATGTATGCTGTGTGGTATATTTATGTGACAAAGTTCCTCCAAAACAGCTTGAGGGGCTGAAAAGATGGCTCAGTAGTTAAATGAGTTGGCTGCTCCTCAGAGGACCAGAATTCTGTTCTCAGCACCCACAGGAGGTAGCTTACAACTGCCTGTAACTGCAGATCTGATATTCTCTTCTGGCTGCTGTGGGCACTAGTACACACTTGCATATATGCACAAATGTGCATCAAACATGCATACATACAAATAGAAATAATGATGTTAGTATTTCTTTAAAGGTTTGATTCAAACTAACTTAAGAGTAACACAGGGACACTATTATCAGATTTTTTTAAAAAGAATTTTCAATTAAAAAATTGAAAGTAAAATAAAAGCAAGCAACACTCATGTGAGATTAGCCTAAACTCCTTTCAATAAATACTGTTAACAACAACAAAAAAAAAATTAGTTCAGAATATACACATCCTACAGCTGCAAAAGGCTAAGCTTGGATAGCCGTCCCCAAATGCCAATTAAAGGGATGGGACGTTGTGAGAAGCAAAGAGAAATTTTGTCAATGTGGCCACATAGAAAGCGAGAAATTAAAGGGCTCAGTAACTTATATCCATCTTCAGAGCACTGACGGTGGCTTTGAACTTAAAAATTGACACAAGTTATTCATGATTAAGCAGTCCTGATCAAAGTGGGATCTCCTTATCAGCTCAGTCACACACAAAGCAATCTGGAAAGCTCTTATTGAATACAGAGACAAGCAGGTTTTCAGACAACCACTTGTCTTGTCCTCCTGGCTGTAAACTTCACGCAAAGGGGGATGGTTCATGGTAAGGATTTTCACTACTCCTACAGTACTGAGTGACAATAAGTTTAAGATCGTAATTCCTCTTTATGCTTTAAGCATTAAAATGATGATTAAATAGGTGATTAGCATGGAAAAATGAGTGTGCAAAGTCAAACTGATCCAAAGTAAAGGAGAGAAACAGAGAGAAGACAGAGATGCCATACCTTTCTGCCTTTGCTGCCCTGTGAACCCAGTGAGAAGTCTGTGCTGTGTGACAAGGAGAATCTCTTGGTACCTATTGTAATAAAACTTAATTTTTCACTAAGTTAACTTTCTGATTGGAGAAACAGATGTAGCTTTAGGATCCTTCATATGAGTTGCTCATGTTTCTAACATGGCTTTCTTAGTTGTCACGAAAGCATGAGATCATTCTGTTAAAAATCATTTTTCTCAACTGAAAATTTTTGCAAAGAAAAATAAAGAAATCAAGAAAAATTTTAAAAATATGTACAAAGTTAAAAATATTTTTAAAGGCTATTAAAGGAGAAGTTAAGTATTTTTAGGTGAGAAATGACTTTGTGTGATAAAATAAGATTGGGTTCTAACACAATAGACTTTTCAAAAATGGAAGAGAATAGATGAACATAAAGCTAAAAGGCTAAAATATGTCATTCAGAGGTTTACCAAAGTTAAAAAAAAGTGGACGAAAATGGCATAAGCATGACTAAGCTGTCTATATTTAAAGGTTTAAAAACTCTCTAAATCTGGCAGAGCACATCCAGATGACCCTGCCTACTACCATGCTAGGTAGGCAGAACAGAAGACATTCAGAGGGCCCAAGAGCCACTAAGATGAACAAATACGTGGTGGAGAGATGGAAGAGAAAGAGAAGCAGAATGATGTGTGCACAATGAAGAGAGGCGGAACTGGAGATTTGAGGGTAGTGAGGAGTAGCTGATGTGAGTATTCCTCCTGGCTACTTGATGTCCTGGCCCATGCTGACCCTGAGGACCATAACTATGTTCACAACCCTGCAATAGTGGGTCAGTCTGTGTCGATGTCCATGGCCCATGGTACCATCAAAGGCCATGGAAATATCCCTGGTTTGAGCTGCCACCTTGGACATGCTGATGTCTAAGGTCTATGAAAAGCTGGCCCCACCCATCATCTCTTGTGCAGTGGCATAGGCCAGTAGGAGATCCACACCTAACTACCTGCAGCAGTTGGGAAAGGTGGTACCACCCATCACCTGGAAAGCATAGAGAGCTACCCCAGAGGGCATGATAGCAGGAGAGCTGGCTCAGCCCCTCTCTGGGGCAGTGCTGGAGAGCTGACCCTTGTAGTATAGGTGCAGAAAAGCTGGCTGGCTTGATGAACAACTCAGCTACCACCTAATCCCAGATCTAGGGCTTTTAGTTGCCCCACCTCTATATCTACCCCATCTATGAACTGTTGTGGTGTATGAAGGGTCGGGTCCTTCATATCCAAAAGCTCCAAGTTCTCCAAGACACAGGGCAACAACAGGATATCCAAAAGGATTCCCAGTGAGGATCCAGTATTGATACTGAATCAGGAGCCAGAGGCCTTGAACTAGACCAATGACTCCCTGCCACGAATATTTGCAAGAAAAGCTGTCTGGGGAAAAGAGCATACTGTGTGACACACTGTGACACACTGTAGTTTCCAGGGAGAGATGTGTTTTCTTTTGTCATTTTAATGATTTGTTTTCTTTTGCAGGGAGATTTCACAGGTGGAGGGTAAATATGGAGGGGCAGGAAGATGAGTGGGATTGAAGAGGATGATGTGAATTTCACAAAGAATCAATATATTTTTTTAAGTCTGTAAATCCAAAATTTAGAACTGGATCCTGAGTCTGTATACCAAATAAGATTGTCTTATAATTATTGTTCTGCCTTCAGTAATAATTACCTTCCCCCAAAAACAAACTGGCTTGGGGAACAACAATTTTATTTAACTCTTTACAGAAATGTATTAGATTTTACCCAGATATCTTTAATACAAGAAAATAAGTATGTGTTTTCCCATTGGGTCGAAGCCTTCATTTGTCACAAAGCCACAAATTTAACCATTAAAAAAAAATCTTTTCTAAGAAAATGTCTGTACTTAGAGCATTACTACACAAACAAATTACATTATTTTAGTGGACCAGGTCTTTTAGGGTAGTATATATCACAGAGAATAAAAGAATTC